>JAJHSJ010000613.1:0-37622 GCA_021015155.1 Magnolia officinalis | reverse complement strand
TTGGAGTTTACATGGAAGACAACCAGACAGAGTTCTCCGTACTGGTAGACCGTTCGGTGGGGGGATCCAGCATATTGGATGGTCAGATAGAGCTGATGTTACATAGGTCTCTTCTTTGCAAATGCTTGATTTATTTCTTGGAGCTTTGTTAAATTCACACACATGTAGAGCCCACTCCCTCTACATGCTGACACATGCAAGATCCAACCATTCAATCAGGTGCAACCCACCATGTAGATGCCCCTGGCCCAAAAATGAGGTTGCTGTGTAATCGAGTGGGCCAGTGTACGAAACAAATGAACAACTAACGAAAACTCGGTCAAATTCTTATCTGTCCATTTGTTCCGTATGTTGTGGCCTACCTGATTGGTGGACCCATCTATTTTTTGAGCCAGGGTGTCTAAATGGTGAGACCCACCACATGGACAACTTGGATGTTCCAACTTCACGCAAATGCCAACTTGATACATGAGGCGGCATATATAGGAGAACCACACATGTGGAACCAGCAAGCCTCAACTTCTTGAATTATGATATTTTCTACTTGCCAAGAGAATTTGTGATGGTCAAGTTTATCATACAACATATTAACCAAGGTCTCTTAATTTTCATTTTATTATACAGAAGACTGCTTCATGATGATTCTAGAGGTGTAGGAGAACCACTGAATGAAACGGTTTGTGTTGTTGATGAATGCGAAGGACTAACAGTAAGTTCATGTTACACAACCCTCAAATCACAAGCTTAGATGCTGCTGTAACCTGTCTATTCCATGAATCAAAGGCTGATTTAGTTGCATGCTTTAGAGCCAGTTTGTACAAAGGTATCCGAAGGAAGCGGTCAGCAAACCTCACAGAACCCACTCACATTGCTTGGAAAAGAAAACCTTGTTACTGATGGAAGGAATACTGTAAAATGACAGTGTTTTCCTAGCTGGCAGAGTGGATTCGGCAAGGTTTGCAGACCTCTTCTTTGAGAAACCTCCATCCAAATAAGGTATTAATGTTATTTATAGATAATCCATCCTGTTAACTCTAGAACCATTGATTAATTTATTTTTGTTTTCACGGATGGCCCATATGTCTTGAAATCATGTGTCGATTATTTGAACATCTCAATAATTCTTCAGTCATACTTAAACGTTGGATTTCAAAAAAGGGTGTAATCCAACATTTTATCTACATTGAACATATTAGAGGTTAGGTTAGAAGTATAGTTCAAAAACTCAACTTGACTCGATGTTCAGCCAGGTCGGATTGACCTGAAGACTCATTAAATTAAAACGTCTTTAGATTAACAATACATGTTTGAAATAGTATGAGTATAAAAAATGGTCTGCCTTGACACAAAACAGCAAATGGCAGTGGTAATGATGTCCATACCTCATTCATGAGGTTGGTGTTCTCTTGCCACCTCCCCCACGTTCATTTTTTTTTTAATAAAATGCCATTCACTCAGTAATGACTTGGTTCAAGTCAGACCAAGTCGTGTCGAGTCAACCGAGTTGACGAGCCCACTCAATGTATCGTTGAGTTGAAACCGAGTCTTGCTCAACAGCTAGTTTCTCAGTGACTCAGCTCGAAATCTCGTTGAGTCGAGTTGACTCAGCCGAATTTGAGTCGAGCCCCTGAGTTTTAGAGCTATGATTAGAGGCATGGTATGATGCTTTATCAAAAGAAATGATGTTTCTTTGTTCAGCCCAGAATTGGTATAGGTTGGGCCCATTGTTTGGCAGGACCCGAACAGTAGGGCCCACAATAGCAGAAGCTGTTGATCTGCTTTGGCCTTGTCCGAATTTAATGAGAGCCTGGTCAGATGGCTAGAACCATATGATGGCGAAGATTTTTGTCGTATCTACTATCCATCATCTTCACTCTGGATGAATGATTTGGACAACCAAAAGGTAACCCCACAATTACAGTTTGTTAGATGTGGATGTATGTGTCATACCAATTCCTGATTGTCATTATGTGGAAGAGAAAAAAATGTGTTGCTGCGCCCAAAAAAATAAAATAAAGCAGAGGCAATTTTAATTCTGATGGTGTTGGTAATGCTTTGACAGGTTCAAGGAAAATTCTATCTTAGAATTGACCTCTGGGTGAGGGTGCAAAATGGCGCCGGACGGTTGGCCAAGAGATATATTCTCCATTTCTTCTAGCATTCACACAACAGGTTAAAGACAAGTTGACTTGTTTCAAGTGTTACTAGTTATGGATTTGCTAAAGCTGTGTTTGGAGATCAGGAGTTCTTTGGGTGGGCAGGATTCTTTTCTGCCCAAACTGATCTTGGGAATGTTTGAGGTTGGACTTGAAACATTCCAAATATTCATTTGGGAGAAGTTGAAAAAACAGAATCCATAATGAATTGCAATCCGTTCCCAAAATATTGTTCTGTCAGTCATGGCATATGCACATGCTAAACTTTAGTGATTGGTTCCCATTTTGTAGGATGGAGTTAACTGGACAAGTTCTCATGTAACAAATTTCTCAGTAATGGAGCCCTCCTACAGCTTACCCGATAATGTTGCAATGCTCACCCTCCAGGTATGTGTCTTTTCATCAAACATGAAAATCCAATTCCCACATGGATGTTATGTTGAATGTTGCTAAAGCAAAGAAAAAGGTATTATACAATCCTCAGGCCATAACTCGATAGGTTGTGCAGTACCTACGTTTCGGGTTTTTAGTTGGGCTCATGGTTTAATGGTCAGCCACTGATATAACGGGCCTCATGCTAGATAGCCCATGCACCAAAACTCCCCAGGTTGAATCCTCTCAACTCATTAGCTACTTGTCTAGAAGGCCCCCTAACATAAGACATGACAGCTATAGCTGCTCACAACAGACCAGCTATGCCCCTATCCTTTAAAGGCACCAGCAAGCAAGCTAGCTGGAAAGGGTTGCACTTGGGCTGTATAATATTTAGCCTTTTTCTCTGTTGAATGTGAACCATTGACTCTATTTGTTGACTGCTTACAAAGGGTAAGGAATCCTATCCGAGGGATTTTTGGTGCATGGACCACTACAAGGTGGTCAACTTGTTGGATCACTGGATCTGGGTCCCACTTGACCCTACTTTACAGAGTCTACAGACTGAAAGCCCAAATGAGATGTACAATCTTTTGGTCCAAGCATTCTATATTACCTCAAAAAAGTTGAGGATGGTGCGATGAATGAATTATCGTGGTTAATGCAATGATGTATAACCGAAGTACTTAACATAATAGCTGTAATGAACTTAAGTTCTTAGATGGAATGTTCAAAAACCAATGAGTAACTGCAAGTACATAAAGACTAAAGAAACTAGTAAAATTCTAATAGAATCTTAATAATCATAACAAAGCAACCAGAGATAGATCACTGACCAACTATTCCTCTTCTCCAATAAAACAAAATCAACAGTATTTAAGGGGAAATTGACCATCTTGACCCTTTCAGGTAATAGTTTCTGGCTGAAAAACACAGGACGCTCCACACCCAACATAGGTGTCTTTATGCCAATGTTAGTGGTTTTGGAATTTGAGTATTAATGATGTTGAGGTAACTTTGTTAACAGATATAGATTAAATCATGATGTGGCCTGTTCAACTGATATTTTTCTGTTTTATAGTTGCTACATTTTGACCATAGATCTTTTCTGCATTCGAATTACAGCTACCATACTTTAAGTGCATGTCCATGGAGCACTGATGCATCAGGACACAAGCAGGATATGAATTCGTGTCCTGATGCGCCAGTGCATACAAATGGGGCCCATGGTTTGGTGTTCCATGTCATTGGTCTGATGAGAGCCCTACGTGTATGGGGATGCCCCAGAACTCCTCCAGATAAGATGATCTAACCCTTTGATTGGTAGTGTACAAAAAGCTGTCTAAGAAAAAATACAGCAAGAGTTCAGGGGAAAAAAGGGGGTCTAAATTGAGACAATTTCCATCCACAATGGATCCCATCATAGTAATGGCCTGGATCAAGGAACATGAGAGCCAATTTTACTACATATACACTGTTCATGTCATGGTGCATCAGGACCTGTATTTCCTCCTACACAAATCAGTTGTAACGAAGAAAAAAAAAGAGTCTGAATTGGATGGGTTGATCTGGGTGTTTTATGGGACATTTTCATCCACAATGGATACCATCATATGCTAATGGTCTGGATCATGGAACATGAGGGCTTACTAAGTTCACATATCAGGACCTGTAATTTCTCCTACCCAAATCAGTTGTATTTTTGTGAAGTCCAAATCATGCCAATCCTACATTTCGATCCTGAATGCATGGACCCTGTGTGGATGGTAAAGCTATTGCTGTTGCTTGCTAATTAGGTTGAATGCACAACCTGATGGCCCTCATTGAGTTTTGGGATATTTTAGCTAACCTTCATTTGTGTAGAGCATCGAGTCCACTTGCTCAAAAAAACTTAGCTGACTACATAGGAGAGTGTTTTTTTTTCCCATTTGAAGATGTGGATCTAATCTGCTCTAAAACCATGTAACAAATCCAATGGTGGAGAGAGAGAGAGAGAGAGAGAGAGAGAGAGAGAGAGAGAGGCTTGTGTAGAGATTAGGTTCATCTCTCACATCCAAGCCTTTTTTATTACGAAACCGTAAACAAAATAGTATGGTTTCCTGAGGGAACACTAAAATACCCATGCACAATAAAATACTCTCACCCATACATCCATACACATCCACAAATACACAATCTCCTACAACTACTAAAAACACACTGCACAGGCTTTTAAAATTTGAAAAACTCAAATGAGTACTGAATCAAATCAAGCTTCAAGTTTCTAAATTGTTGGTATAGGCATGGTAATGGTGCTCATCCTGCTCGAGCTAAACAGTTGCTATGCAAATCTTTAATTTTCAAAACATCCCGATGAACGGGAAATGGAACAGAACACTGCTTGATATCAATCCTTTTTCTTCAAAATATCTTTTTTTCATGCTACTCATAGTTCATCACATTCTGGGTGTTACTGCAGGAGCTTGAAGATGGAAGCACTCTTCTTCGATTGGCACACCTATACGAGGTCTCACTTCCTCTCATTTTCACTCAACTAACCATTAGAAACTTCTGTTTCGTCTATCATTTTCTGTCATATTTAAAAATTTTCAGTGAAATATGTTTCTATGATCTGGGTCTTCTCAGTTTTTTGAAAAAATGCCATCTGTGTGTTTTTTTCGCCTGATTCTATCTTCTGCTGATTGTATTAAATGCAAGATGGGAGAGGACAAAGATCTTTCAGTTATGACGAACGTGGATTTACAAAAGCTGTTCCCAGGCAAGAAGGTAAAGAGAATAATGCAGCCAGGTGAACTTGAAGCATATGCATGAGATGTCACGTATGGCGACATTGGTAACATGCCCATCTAATTAAGACATGCACTGTAAATGCATTTTGGATGCATGTCCAATGTGTCTCGGGGCAGCGATGGGTCAGCCCGTGATCGGCCGATCTATTTATTTGGCCCAGAATTCAGGCTGTGCCAAGCCCATTTACTCATCAAGCCTGGAATTTGGGCTGCAGCTTGTCTCATGACTAGTGTAGATGGACATGAACTGGAAAAGATGTCAAAACTAGATTCACGTCTGGTGTGTTTCTTCGGTGGGCGAATATCAGGCCCAGTCTAGCCTGTTCATGGGACTACGCTCATCAGCCCAATGTTCCAGCCCTGAACCTGTTTGATATATTTATTTCCATTTTTTAAATCGGAATGTCCAATGTATGACTGAACTTGAACCTTTTTTTTTTCCATCTGATTTGAATTTTTCTTCAGATCATCAAAGTAACAGAGATGAACTTATCTGCTAATCAAGAAAGGTCAGAAATGGAAAGAAAGAGACTAGTATGGAAAGTGGAAGAACCACACAAGGAAGAAACCAATATGAGAGGTGGGCCAGTCGATCCATCTAAGATGGTGGTGGAGCTGGGTCCCATGGAAATCCGTACTTTCGTTATAATTTTCGACCGCAATTCGTTTGTCAAGACGGTCAATCGCTGAAAGGTATTGAAGAAAAATTCCATGGAATTCGTACAAAATTTTCGCTGGAAATCCACATCGAAAGCTCGCTAATCTATATGAAACCTTTCATGTGCAGCCACTATCATAAGCAACCAGAGCAGTGTTTTGATGAGGTTTGATCTTGAACTAAAGTATAAGAGCACATTTGGATGCACCATTGAATTGAAATCAAATCGCAATTTCTGCCTGTTCCAAATTAAAACTATTTGAAAGAAATATAATACATTTCAACGGCTACTTACTCATGATGAATTCTAGGAAACATCAATGACTATTGTCATTACCTACTGATTGAATAGAATCTCACAGTTCCATTTAACTTTGCATCATCCAAACACGGCTCAAAGATTTCGATATTTTCAACACTAGATTCTACTTAAAACTACCACTAAAGTAGTGAGACGGTGGTTGTGATCTTGAAATTTAAACAAGAATGTGTTTGTATTTGCTTTGCAGGTAATCAGAACAAATTTTTAGGAATAAGAAGTGAATCTTAGGAATAGTTTGGCACCTTGGATTTGGAGGTAAAGGGAGTGTGCTTCAATTCCAGGTAGCTACCTTCTGTGTTTGGAAGCCTGTGGAATAGGAGGTACTTCAAATAAATTGATGCATTTTGAAATATGCTAGGATTCCAGAGTAATCTGAAATGCTTTTTGGCTCCTTTTGAAAGGCAAAAGAGTCTCACTTGTAATAAAAGTGTAGCTTATATGCTGCTTCAAAACAATCTAATTGTCAGCTGCATCACTAAAATCTTTGTGATCTTTATGTTTGTGGCTCCCAATGCCTAAAATTATCTCATTTTTAGCCCAAGAATATATTTCCATAGCCTTATTACTGTCATTCCATCAAATATCTCTCTCACACACACACACACACATTAATTTGGAATATGAAAGCTTATTTTAATCAAATCCAGGTCTGTAAATATACTAAAGAATTCAAATGCATTCTAAATATAAGCTTTCAAACGAAAGAATTGGATTCCAGCGCATTTCAGCCAGGATTCAAAATCACGTTAATTTTAATATAATTGTGATTTGGATTCTAATGAATTCAAAATCAAAGCTCCCAAATAGACCATTAGATTGATCATTCATGAAAATGAAGAGGTTGAGAAGGATGTTGCTCATAGAAACAATGCTAGGTGATGGGACCCAGTTAATGAGCCCGGCCAGGCCAGGCCAGCTCAATCCACTGAGTACAGGGCCACATCCTATTTGTTATGTTGTGAGGGATTTTGGTAATTCACCAATGCCTGTCTATATCTACGAGATTTGCCTGTACGTGCCATAAAGCTCATGCACACGTGACCCACGTGCCAGCATGACACGATTGGCCCAAGATCTAATCCATCCATCATAACAGCATCATGATATTGATGCCCTAGCCCAAGAATCATCTTGATCCACTGGCCAGGTGGGCCGTTGTTTGCAAAACAAATGTACATATCTGAGTGAGGAAAAGTAGAGTCGGATGTCGTGGCTATGTGCAGTGGAAACTAAGGATTGCAAGGCTGTTAAAAGCGGACGCGGATTTAGGAAGTTCCTGCGCAAGGATGTTGGGTGGGGCCCACTGAGATGTTTGTGAGAAATCCACCCCGTACATCCGTTTTACGAGCTCATTTTAGGATGTTTTACCAAAAATGAGTTGTATCCAACACTAAAGTGGTCCACACGAGAAGAAAAAGTGGGGATTCGGTGATCACCGTTGAAGCATTCTTAAGGCGATAAAAGTTTTATATCAGGTTATATTTTTGGTGTTTTCACTCCATCCCATTTGGAGTGACCTTATAAACGGTTGGTAGCATATATATAAACATCAAGGTGGAGCCTAGAAAGGTTTCAACAGTAGGAATTTCTTTCCCCAATTTTCCCTCTCGTGTGACCAACTGAGTTTTACATCACCCTCATTTTTTGTCTTCGTCTTAAAATGAGCTCTCAAAACGGATGGACGGAATGGATTTCTCACATACAGTGCAGTGGGCCCACCCAGCATCCTTACGCAGGAACTTCTGCGATGAAATCCGCATCCATAAAAAGCAAATGAAAGGTAGAAGGGAAACGGATTGGCTACTCCCCCTGCCACCAGCCAATGGCTGATGTCGGTTCTCTGTGGGCCCCCACCATGATGTATGTGTTTGTTTCATCCATTCCTTCCATCAATTGTTTTATATCATTTATGGTATGATACCAAAAATGAGATACATCCCAATCTCAAGTGGATCACATTACAGGAACAGTGTTGAATGAGTGTTGACCATTAAAAGCTTTTTGGGGGCCATAAAAATTTTGGATCAAGCTGATCTTTGTTTTTTCCCTTCATCTGGGTCTGTATGACCTAATCAACAGATTAGATGTCAAATAAACAGTCCATTGGGCCTTAGGAGGATTTAAATGGTAGATATCCAATCACTATTGTTTTCCTGTGGTGTGGTCAACCAGAGATTATATCCCTCTCATTTTTGGGATCAAGCCTAAAACGATCTCTAAAAATAGATGAAAGAAAGGATGAAACACATACATCATGGTGGGCCCACAGAGAACCGACCACCAGCCACCGGGCTGGTGGCAGGGGGAGTAGCCAATCCATTTCGCGTAGAAGGACATTCGGCGAGGATTAGCCAGCTCTAGTCCCACAATTCGCGCATAGAGTGGCCCACTGAGAGTTATACAAGCTTGAATTTGAATTGGTAATCTTCATATGAATTTTTTAGTTAAACACGTGTGGCCTGCGCATGGTGATGCGTGTCTGCAACCAAGTCCAAGATAAGATTTATGGTGAGTGTTGGGGATAAAGACCGCATTCCGAGGGTTCGAACTAATGGCTCGGTCATCCGTGGCATTTAGTGGTTCCGAGCCAAAGGTCCGTGTCAAATTGAGCCGACACAAGCGACGAATGGGTTATTCGGATGTGTGTCATATAAGGTTCAGTTATCTCACCTCATAAATCCGAGCCATCTAAATTGAGTCGATTTCGGCCGGGTCGAGTTATCCCTCGTCTCGGTCGGGTTGGTTCAGTATTGGCCGGATTAGACGAAGGAAAGATGATTCGATATTTTATTCGATATCTTTCCGAATATCTTGTAGGAGGATCTTCGATTCCCAGGATCTCGGGAATGGATAGAGACCAGAAACAAGATATCGTTGATCTCCGACATATCAGGAGGAGAATCCGGGCATAATAGGATCCTCTCAAACTTATAAATAGAGACTCTCCATTCCAGTGAAAGGTACGAAAACATCACCATCTTCAACACGCCACCTCTATAATTCACTGAGACTGACTTAAGCATCGGAGATCCCCCTGGCTAGAGCCAGAGTCTTCGGCTATTTTCTTCCTGTGTGCAGATAACGAAGGTCTCAGGAGAGCGTGCTGAAATCTACATCAACAGTTTGGCGCCGTCTGTGGGAATCGTACGAAAAGCCATCCCCCTACATTCCAATCATAATGGTGATGACGAGAAGAACAATTCAGGAAGATGAATTAAACGAGGTGGCCGTTACAGGGCCGGCGGCCCATCCGCCACCTCAGGCTGCTCAAAATCCGCCTAATAATCGCCACCGAGCTACGGCCGCAGCAAACAACCAGCGGGCTCGGAGCGATGGGCGATTGGACCAGGAAGTCCAGGAAATCCGGTCTGACATGAACGTGATGAAGCAAATGCTCGAGCGGCTATACCAGCAACAAGTGCAGCAGCCCTTCCAAGGGGAAACAGCACGTGCCCCAGCATCGGCAGATAATGCGGTTGATCCCCAACCCTCGGCACCGCGATCGCTCCATCAACCTAGCCAACCTCAACTGGTCTCCGAACCCCATCCAGCTCAGTCGGCCAATGCCGTTTTACCTCCCACAGATCTTCGCCATGAGATAGATCGAAGGAGGCGTAGTCGGCCCCCACCGAAGGAACGGCCGAAAGCGGTGAACCATGGAAGGCCGACATTCAAGACCTTAGAAGGGAGGTGCGAGAAGAAATGAAAAAAAGAAATGGCGGATATGAGAAACGGCCGACAGACATATCAGTCAAGGTCCGAGGTAAAAACGTCGCCCTTTGTGGACGAGATAATGCAGGCTCGGTTGCCCGAAAGGTTCCGATTGCCTCAAATCGCGCCCTTTACAGGTAAAACTGATCCGGTCGAACATATCGAATGTTTTAAAACATACATGGAATTGCACGATGCCTCGGATAAGGTAATGTGTCGAGCCTTTTCTATTACGTTGACAGACGTGGCAAGGCTTTGGTTTAGACAGCTGAAGCCAAAATCCATTAGCTCGTTCGCCGAGCTCAGCGATGCCTTCCTCACCAACTTTATTGGCGGAAAAAGAAAATTAAAACCCCCTGTACATCTAAACAACATAGTCCAAAAACAGGGAGAATTACTGAAAGATTATATCAAGCGCTTTAACTTTGAGTCTCTTCAGGTTCGAAAGCATTCAGAGGAAACAGCGCTTAATGCACTCATGCAGGGAGTGAAAGACAAACCGTTCTTGGCGTCTTTGGACAAAAATCCGCCCGATACTCTGGCGGAATTTATGGCGCGGTCTGATAAATACGCGAACGCCGAAGAGACGCGGATGATGCGAGAAACAAAAGCTCTGGTCAAAGACTCGGTCAAAAAAGGACCAGAGTCAACCGGAGAGAAGAAGCGTAGAGACGAGCGAGTTCGCGACGAGCAAAGGTCGAGCAAACGACCAGATCGACGATTCTCTGTTTACACCCCCCTGAATAAGACTCAAGAACAGGTGCTGATGGAGATTAAAGGCGAAAGCTTTGTCAACTGGCCCAATAAGCTCAGAAGCAACCCTAATCGCCGAAGCAAGGACAAATACTGCCGCTATCATCGCGACCATGGGCACAATACGAGTGACTGTTTTCATTTGAAAGAAGAGATCGAACGGCTCATAAAAGAAGGCCGACTCAAGGATCATGTGGTCAAAGCCGCGGCGAGCAAAGAATGTCCGATTGAAAATCAGCCTACGGAAGAAATTCGAACGATCATCGGTGGTCCATGCGGTGGAGGCGATTCAAACAATGCTCGAAAAAATCATTCCAGAAATCTTGGTCGGCCTGAGTCCGAGCTCATGATCATCGCTCGGCCATCCAAGGAGCCGAGAAGAGAAAAATACTGCATTTCGTTCACAGAAGAAGACGCCCGAGGTATTCATCATCCTCATGACGACGCGCTAGTAATCACCCTGACCATCGCCAATCGAAAAGTATTCCGAATACTTGTTGACACGGGGTCATCTGCGGATGTACTATTCGCCTCAGCTTTTGATAAAATGGGCGTCGGACGATCATCACTACGTCCGGTACGGACCCCGTTGATCGGATTCTCTGGAGGGCAAGTGATGCCCGAAGGGGTCATCCCCTTGCCCCTCACAGCCGGAACTTCTCCACATCAAACGACGATAATGGCTGAATTCCTGATCGTTGATCAGCCGTCAGTATATAATGCGATAATCGGCCGACCATCTCTGAGTCTCCTCCAAGCCGTGGTATCTACATACCATCTCCTAATGAAATTCCCGACCGAATCGGGAGTGGGAGTTGTCAAAGGAGATCAGCAAGACGCAAGGCGGTGCTATATGACAGCCGTAAAAAACCGGCTGATAAAATAAATGCCGAAATAGCAACAATTGAATCGCCGGATCCCCGAGGGGAAACGCATGAAAGAGGTCGGCCAGTTGAGGATCTCATCGAGATTCCTTTAGTGGAAGCAGAAGAGTCCAAGACAGTAAAAATTGGCTCATCTCTACGGTCTCCTCTAAGAGAAAAGTTGGTCGCCTTGCTCCGTCGATATGCTGATGTTTTTGCTTGGAGTCATTCGGACATGCCTGGGATCGATCCGTCTGTAATCACACACCGACTCAACATCGATCCAACCTACCGACCAATCCGACAAAAGCGACGTCCGCTCGGCCCTGAGCGCTATGCCATCATCAAAGAAGAAGTCAGCAAGCTTTTCCAAGCGAATCTCATAGAAGAAATATATTATCCAGATTGGGTCGCGAATGTCGTATTGGTGAAGAAACCTAACGGGAAGTGGCGCGTCTGTATTGACTATACCGACTTGAACAAAGCCTGCCCGAAGGACAGTTTCCCTCTTCCAAGAATAGATCAGTTAGTGGATAGCACAGCAGGGCATGAACTTCTTAGCTTTATGGATGCATATTCAGGCTATAATCAAATTGTAATGCATCAGTCAGATAAATCGAAAACAACCTTTGTCACTGACAAAGGCCTTTATTGTTACCGAGTGATGCCCTTTGGTTTGAAAAATGCAGGCGCGACTTATCAAAGATTAGTCAATAAAATCTTTTCTCGGCTCATAGGTCGAACTATGGAAGTATACATTGACGATATGCTCGTCAAAAGCATACATGCGACGGATCATGTAGCCGATTTGGAAGAAATGTTCCTCGTGTTACGCAATACAAGATGAAGCTAAATCCGAATAAATGCGCATTCGGAGTAAGTTCTGGGAAGTTCCTCGGATTTCTGGTGAGTCAGCGAGGAATAGAAGCAAATCCAGAGAAAATAAAGGCTCTGCTTGACATGGAATCCCCGAAAACAATCAAGGATATTCAAAGGCTGACCGGACGATTGGCGGCGCTCAACCGTTTCATATCCCGTGCCACGGATAAGTGTCTTCCTTTCTTTCAACAGCTAAAAGGACAACAGGTCCTAGAATGGACGGAAGAATGTGAGACGGCATTTCAGCGGCTAAAATCGCATCTCGGATCACCACCTGTCCTATCAAAGCCTGAGTCGGGAGAGCCTCTATTACTGTATCTGGCGGTCTCCACGGCGGCTGTTAGTTCGGCCCTGATACGAGAGTCCGAAGGAAAACAATTGCCGGTCTACTACGTCAGCAAAGCATTATTGCCAGCCGAGACAAGATATCCGCATTTGGAGAAAGTTGCGTTAGCTCTGATAATCTCTTCGCGACGACTCAGGCCGTATTTCCAAGCTCACACTATCATTGTCATGACCGACTATCCGCTGCGTCAAATCTTACAGAAGCCTGAGGTTTCCGGTCGACTTACGAAATGGGCAATCGAACTAAGTGAATTTGATGTTCATTACAAGCCTAAAGCTGCAATCAAAGGACAGGCGGTGGCTGATTTCATCGTCGAGGCGACACCACCGATAGAATCTCCGGATGATGACATAACCGCAAACAGCGATGAGTCAATACCGCCTATATCCCATACTCCTTGGAAGCTGTATGTCGATGGCTCTTCCAACTCAAAGGCAAGCGGGGCCGGGGTGGTATTGGAGACCCCGGATCATACATACATGCAATATGCCTTACGACTTGGATTTCAAGCATCAAATAATACAGCTGAGTATGAAGCACTTTTACTCGGTCTCCGTTTAGCAGCCAGCATGGGAGTTACACATTTGAATGTCTTCAGCGATTCTCAATTGGTCGTCAACCAAGTTACCAGTGTATATCAAACGCGGAAACAGCAACTAAAAGCCTACATGGAAAAGGCCAAAGAAATGATCCGCGCGTTTCAGTTTTGTAAGGTCATTCGGATCCCTCGAACCGAGAATAGCAAAGCCGACTTATTAGCAAAGCTGGCTTCTGCTAATGAAGACGACATACCCAGGTCTGTCCCTATTGAATACGTCGCAGAACCGAGTATTAGTGAACCACTTCGCTCGATCGTCCATGTAATTAACTCGGACACGGAACCTACCTGGCTCGATCCGATCATGCAATATCTCGATAAGGGCAGGCTGCCCGAAGATCGTGTCGAGGCACGACGAATGAAGGTTCGAGCCTCCCGATACACCATACTTAACGGTACCCTATATAAGAAAGGTTATTACACTCCGCTGCTTCGATGCTAAACCCCAGTGAAGCCGATTATGTGCTACGTGAAATTCATGAAGGAATCTGCGGAAATCATTCCGGAGGAAGATCACTCGCCCACAAGGTCTTACGACAGGGATATTACTGGCCGACTATCCAACAAGACGCCCGTCGACTCACCCAAAGGTGCGAGAAATGTCAGAAGTTTGCAAATATCCCGAGGCAAGCTCCCGAGATGTTGACTCCTATGACGGGTCCCTGGCCTTTCGCGCAATGGGGGATCGACATTATCGGTCCACTTCCCATCGGAAAAGGTCAAACCAAGTTCGCTGTGGTAGCTGTCGACTATTTTACAAAGTGGGCCGAGGCCGCGCCATTAGCTAAAATAACCGAGCAACGTATAACCGATTTTGTGTGGAAACACATTATCTGCCGGTTCGGAGTGCCTCGCACGATCGTCACTGACAACGGGAAGCAGTTTGATAGTAGAAGCTTCCGCGAGATGTGTGATAACCTCGGAATCAGAAACGTATATTCCTCGCCCTATCATCCTCAGACGAACGGACAAGTCGAGGCGGTCAATAAAATAAATCAAGCAACATCTCCGAACCAAGCTTGATCGCGCCAAAGGGGCGTGGGCCGAGGAACTACCGAAAATCCTGTGGGCGTATCGAACAACAACTCGGACCGCCACGGGCGAAACCCCGTTTTCCTTGCTTACGGTTCGGAAGCCGTTACTCCCGTAGAGATTGGGTTACCCTCAGCTCGAGTAAGTTCGTTCGATGCGGAAGATAATGAAGAACTGTTAGCATTCGGGTTAGATCTTCTAGACGAGCAAAGAGAAGTGGCACGGATACGTACATCGCTCGGCAACAACAAGTGACTCGGTTTTATAATGCCCGAGTTAAGGTTAGACGGTTTCGGGCGGGAGATATGGTCCTCCGGAAAGTATTTCCCAATACAAAGGAGCCCGGTTCTGGCACATTGGGACCCAACTGGGAAGGACCATATATCATCTCAAGCACCATCCGACCAGGGACATATCGATTGGAAGATCTAAACGGACGACTGTTGCCTCATCCTTGGAACGCAGAGCACCTGAAGATTTATTATCCTTAGTTCGACATTTGCAGTCCGATACTTGCCCCAGAAGTAAAAAATTCTTTTTAGTCGAGACGCATGAATAAAACTAAGTATATTTTCTTTGGATTTATCTGCTGAAGTGTTTACATCAAAATTGTCCTTCATGAATAGATTTCTAAAACAAAAAATAAAAAAAACTGAAGCCTGGTTCAATGTCCCTCGGCGGGAGTAATCCCGGCAATATCAGTCTCGTCCCCAATAATCGGTCAGTGATAGCGTCGACGGGATTATCGTCGGGATTCTCGGAACCCGAAGCTCCTTCTCCTTCAAATCCGGAAAGATCGAGGTCGGGAAACGCCTTCTTCACATCATCAAGGCATTCCAAATATCCGCTTTGAAATAAGCGGTCTCTTTCGTCCTCAAACTCCTTCGACTCGAGAAAACCTTGGACCGCCTGATCCCTAGCTTTCTCGGCCTCCCGAACCTCTTCCTGGGCTTGCTGGATCAGCTTTGATGCTTCGAGTCTGGCCCGAGTCAGACTGTCTTCACATGAAGCATGAACCTCGACGATTCGCTTGTTTTCGGCCGATATCCGAGCAACTTCGGCCTGCAAATCCTCGAGGGTCCTCCTAGCAAACACGGCATCGGCTTCGGCATTCTCGGCGGCTCTCCTAGCGGAAGCGGCTTCCGCCTTGGCATCTTCAGCTGCCTTCCGAGCAAGGGCTGACTCGCCAGTCAAAATGCCGACTCGGATTTCGGCGGCTTCGCGACGACCTTCGGCTTCAGCCAAAAGAGTTTGCAGCTTATGAACCGAGGCCAATTCTTTACATGCCTTGACCAGACAAGGTGCTAGTTCAAATAACACCTTCGCCGCATGACCGACAGTCTGAGTCGTGGGGGCATTATAAAGACTGGCGAAATCCTTTTCACCGCCATGAGCCAAAGCCCAGGGAACCATTCCCGCCACGACCGCCTGAAAGGCGGATGGTTCCTGTTGTGTTGTCTCTCTGCGGGAGGACTCAGTCCTTGCTTCGTCCCTTTGTCTCGGCATTTCCGTATCAGCAGGTCCTGATTCAGAAGCAGTCTGGGGGAGCGACTGCGACCTCTTCCCTCACTTCTGGCCTCTCCTCCGGATCGGATATTATGACGACGGCAGGAGGGGAGGAACTTGTTGGTTCCTTCTCCTTTTGCGTCGTCTCTTTCTCCTTCGGCAGAACTCTGAATTTCTTTATTGGTCTCGGTTCCGACAGAAGGATCGAACGCGGAGGAGCTTTCTTCTTCGAAACCGCTTTGGGGAGAGGGCGAGCTCCTGTCATGGCAGAAGAGACTGGTTCGGGAACAGCTTTTTGGTAAGGTCGGGCTTCAGGCAAGTCTGAAAAAACAAGGCAGATCAGATAGAATCCAAAAATGGTTTGAAGTTGTCTTCTAAATTACCTGTGACAGCCGAATCTAAACCTGCGAGATGAAGGCGTTCGGGCTGCAAGAGCACCTTCCAGGATCTATTTGCCGCGTCCAGTGCCCTCAAATCTTTGATCCGAGCCAAAGCGCTGGATCCCAATTTCTCCCTCGTCTTCGGAATTTCTGTTTAGAAAAATAAAAACAAAAAAAATCAGTCAGAATCCGCATGTAAAGAGTGGCAAGAAAGCTAAACAGCCGAGTCACCTGCTTTAAGGAATGTCCGAGGCACACGGGCCTCGGAAAGATCAGAATCGGCCGATTCCCAGCGACCACTCGCCCAGAACCAACGCTCTCTCCAGTGTTTATTGGAGGTGGGAGGGTCGGTTATTAAAGAACCTCCTTTGCCTCTCCAAGCAGCAAACACGTAGAAGCCGGGATAGTTCGGATTAACGCGTACTTGATATAAGTGCAGAAACTCGTCGACTGTCAACGGTGGTTGCTCTAACTCGGCCCACAGTACCGCACACCCGAACAAATTTCTCCACCCATTCGGTACTACTTGCCCGGGTGCAATCCGGATACGAGACAAGACACCTCGAACTATGGGTTGAAGGGGCAAACGTAGGCCACATTGCATTGCAACTTGGAATATTGCTACTGCCCCGGGAGGTGGAGAGTCTGGTAAGGCGTTCGGACGAGGAAGGTGAATAATAACCGAATCAGGGATATGATATCCGGTTCGGATTCTATCTAAATCAGACTCGGTCAAGACCGAGGGAACTGGACCACATGAGTCGTCTTCCGACTCATCTTCTTCAGCCTCGGCGGAGACTGACCTATTGATGGGAGCCGACTTATCAAGAAGAACCGTCCCAGAGGTCTCCTCAGCAATCAACACCTCTCCTTCTTCCTCTTCTCCTTCTTCCTCTAGGTCTACGGGAAGATTGGGCCTCCCTGGTCGAGTTCTCAGGAATCCTCTCCCATCATAAGGATTCGCCGGAGCAGAGCACTCAGCCGAAGTTCCGACGCTCCTTTCGGAAACGAAGGCAGCGTTTGCATCTATCGCGATTTCCGCCAGGAGAGAAGGCGATTCCGTAACGTTCCAAAAACGTTGCGCTTCGCCTTCATCTCCTGAAATCCCTTCTCGAGGGCTGTGAGTACCTTCCATTGCCGTTTAAGTTAATGAAAAAAGAAGGGGGAAAACTCACCAGTAAGAGGGAAGAAGACGGATACCAGTAAGCTAGAAAGCTTGCGGTTGGAAGAAGAAAACACAGGTGGAAGAAGAAGACAATTGCAGAGAGAGAGAGCGGGGGAAGATGAGTTAAGCAGTAAAAATATGAATTGTGGGACCTTTCCCCTTTTTTATAAACAAAGCCACCTGGCGTTAGCAGTTAATGCGAAGGTGATACGACGCACGCAACGATCCCCTCTCTTGACACGTGGAAAGTGTCTGCTGACGGCTTAGTGCTTTGGCTACGTGTTCAACGCTCATAGGCAGAAAGGTGATTCGACGGCCGTCATCATGCGTGATTTTGGATATTGAACCGTCTCACGTCAGAAGTTGCATTAAATGCTCAATTATTATCTCGGATTAAATGATGAACCGACTCAAGCTTTATTACTCCATAGTGTCGTGAACGACATACGGAGTAAGGGGGCTTACTGTTGGGGATAAAGACCGCATTCCGAGGGTTCGAACTAATGGCTCGGTCATCCGTGGCATTTAGTGGTTCCGAGCCAAAGGTCCGTGTCAAATTGAGCCGACACAAGCGACGAATGGGTTATTCGGATGTGTGTCATATAAGGTTCAGTTATCTCACCTCATAAATCCGAGCCATCTAAATTGAGTCGATTTCGGCCGGGTCGAGTTATCCCTCGTCTCGGTCGGGTTGGTTCAATATTGGCCGGATTAGACGAAGGAAAGATGATTCGATATTTTATTCGATATCTTTCCGAATATCTTGTAGGAGGATCTTCGATTCCCAGGATCTCGGGAATGGATAGAGACCAGAAACAAGATATCGTTGATCTCCGACATATCAGGAGGAGAATCCGGGCATAATAGGATCCTCTCAAACTTATAAATAGAGACTCTCCATTCCAGTGAAAGGTACGAAAACATCACCATCTTCAACACGCCACCTCTATAATTCACTGAGACTGACTTAAGCATCGGAGATCCCCTGGCTAGAGCCAGAGTCTTCGGCTATTTTCTTCCTTGTGTGCAGATAACGAAGGTCTCAGGAGAGCGTGCTGAAATCTACATCAACAGTGAGCACATGGCATATCATGCCATCCTCCACCGAATGAAGTCACCTTTCTTGTGTTTCGCCAAAGAGGATGAGTTCTGTAACATGCTGTAACACCCGAAATGGTAATTCTCCGTAATTCCTCCGCACGTGTCACGTTTTGCATCTGCTGGGCATGTACCGTGGGCAGAACTGCCTAAAACGTGCACCGATCTGATGAACAATACAGAACGTTGAGACAGCAAGAACCAAGGGTCCCTGTTCAACGAGGGAAATGACCATTGATTGAATGGTCCAGATCATCTGGCTTCTACGACTTTTAGGCCGCTGCCACCTTAGGATGGATATCGGGTTCGGGCCTACTTCTGGAATGAAAGGGAGACGGTACTTGCAATACAACTCCGTTTGTCGGAATTTCCAGTTACCGCGGCGCATAAAAATGTATGGTTCGACGGGGCTCGGGTTTCAAGTGTCGAGTCTCATGTTTGTGATCTAGACCGTTGGTTTGTTGGATCCACCGTGGATGGTAAATGCGACAGAAATCTCCCAAACGAGAGAAGAGATGATTTAGATAAAAATAAAAAATAAAAATGAAACAGTGGTGCGCGTTCAACGGAAAATGGACTAATGATGGAAGATAGGCTGTCCAAGGTGGGTCCCACCATATCTAATGTCTGAATAATCGAAATCCACGTGAATTACACCTTCTGCAAAAGGACAATAGATAGTGGGAGAGGTTTGCTAGAATACATCGGACCTATTACAACAGGATCTGGGACCGTTCACAAGATTGGCCGCACCATGGACGGCGGATATCTAATAAAGGAATACGACAGCACTTTGATGTTTCACTTGTGACGTTGCTTTGTGGGCCATTAATTTTCAATTTTAGGATTTTCAAACGGTGAGGATATTTAAGGCAGCTACTTTCGTCGGTAGTGACCCTGTGCCAGCGTTTGTTGCTGGAAAAGCTCTGTGGACCCCACAATGATGCATGTGTTTTATCCATGCCGTCCATCCATTTTTCCATCTCATTTTAGAATGAGATGCAAAAAATGAGATACATCCAAATTACAGGTGAACCACATCATAGGAAACAGTGGTGATTGAAGGCCTACCGTTAAAAACTTCTTAGGGCCCACTGTAATGGTTATTTTCCATCTAACCTGTTGATTATGTCACGAATATCAGCTTGATTGATAATTTTTGTGGCCTCCTCCAAGAGTTTTTAATGGTGGGCGTTCAATCACTGTGGTACATCAGATATTTGCAGTACACACATCATGGTTGGCCCACGTACCTTTTTCAACACCTACGTCGATATTGAAGGGATCACTACCGAATCCGAGTCCACCTTGGTCGCTGTATCTCGTCAGATCAATGGTAGGATTAGGATCACAGCATGTCACCAAAGATCCAACGGCTATTCCAGACGTATCCTATGGCAATACGTCGGGATTATTCTAGCAAAAAACCTCAAGGAGGGATTTGGAGGGAGCTGCGTGTACGAAAAGAGATACTCGCGGCCTCCTCCAGCAGTCGCGCCAACCGTTCATCAGATGAGCCTCACTATACAAACAGGCTAATTCGTTCTTTATTGGGCTGCGAGTCTCTTTGTTGGTTAATCTCCTTTAACCAGCATTTCATTCGAACACGCAGAGCCCACGTAATCATGGCACCAGTGTAATTCCTGAGGCATGGTATAGATATCGCGAGGCCCACTTGATGAATGGCCTGTATCTCGCACGCCTGCAACATCGGAAAGTAAAAGAGATTTGCATGTGCACGCCACATCGGATGCATAGATCATAACCATCGTATCGTACTTTACGCTGTAAAGACTAGGAGCCGATTCGGTTAGGACGTGGACCGTGGGCCATCTTGATGATGTACTGTATATCCACGCCGTCCATCCGTTTTTCCAGCTCATTGTAGGGCATCACCACCAAAATGAAGCAGATCCAAATCTAAGGCGGACCACACCACAGGAAACAGGGTAGTGATTTAATACCCACCATTAAAAGCTTCTTAGACCCCACCGTATTCTTTTTTATTTGCCATTAACCTGTTGATGAGAAACACAAATATTCTGTGGCCCACAAGACTTTTTTTAATGGTCAATCACCACTGTTTTCTGTGGCGTGGTTTGTCTCAGATTTAGATGTGTTTCATTTTTTGACCCGATGCTTAAAATGAACTAACAAAATGGATGGACGGTTTAGATGTACAGCATATAGATCAAGGTGGGCCCACGGTCGCCGCATAACCGAACTCCGTGTTACCCCGACCCGACCGAATCCGCTCCCAGAAGGTGGCACAAACATCTGGTCCCTTGGATTAGATGGGACCCACAGGGAACGGTGGATTTGGATCGGTTGCAAGTTTTATCTAACCCGTCCACTGCTTCTGTACAAGAGGAGTCCACCCTATGGATAGACCAGCAGCATTTTCATGGTGTGGCCCATCGAGTCCACGGACCAGATTTCCACATAGCTACGTTCTTAGCACGTGCGGGACCCACCTACATCCCATTGTAAAATCAGCTATCATTACGAGTCTTCTTGTTCCATCCCAACACTGTGGGCAGTTCCGTCATTTTAACTTCCCATCCTTAAATATTCTCTATATATTCGCGGCTCTGAATCCAGCGTTTGTTCCAGCCCACTGTGGCCCACGCGTTAACTGGTCCAACGATCGTAACCGTCCATCTTGTGCAATAATCATATATGGACCATATGAGAAACTTATACCGAGTGGAAGATCGTGAACATCAGTATTTATAGATGAATTCATTTCAATAAAAAGGAAATTTTCAATGGATAAATTTCAACTCTAGAAATCAAAGTCTGGAATTATCAATAAAACTTTATTATATGAAAATATCCTATTATATATAGATGAGAAAAATATGAACGGTTCATATCACTAGACAACTTGGTATGTGGGCCCAGTGGGTGAAGACACACGCTGGATCCTGAGTCGCGAGGGAGGCAATAAAAGGGATATTCGTTCAAAGATGCCCGATAAATGTCTCTCAGTTCCATGAATTCCTCTTCCTTGCAAAGCCCCCTCAGCTCTTGCAGCGCATACACCCTTCTCCCGTATATAACATTTTCATGTCCATCTTGCCCACAGACGTCCAAAGATCCTCACCGTTGATTCCCTCTCTTTCTCAAAGCCCTAGCTCCGATCATGGCCTCTTTCGCCCCCTTCAATCCCCCAACTCTCCGATCGTTTCCGATGCCGACGCCGCACCAGCTGCCATCGTCGGATCGCCGCAGATCTTTCCATCTGAATCCCTCTCGATCGGGAATTCCAGTAAGATATTCCTTTCCCTTTTAATTTTGGTTCTGGTCTTCTAATTTCTGAATTCGTCTCTTGATTCTGCGAAGAAACCCTAGATTTCCGGCTTGGAACTGCATTGACGTTGAATGGGAATTTTCTTGATTTGGGGACGCTGAGTGCGAATTGTCTTAATGTGGTTGTTTTAGGTGGGGTGTTTGATGCAATTTTGCTTTTGTTAGGTGGGAATTGATAAATACACCCATCTTTTTTTGACAAATACGCCATTTTTTCTGCTTTGTACTGATATTACCAAAATTAGAGACAAAGGTTGCATCTTCCAAGGTGTAAACGTTGGCTCTGTTGTGGTCTTTGTTGCTGTTGTCTTTTGGTCATGTGTTGGTAGATATGGCCCGGAACCTGTACATATGGCAGAAGGGGTTGAGATCTGGACTATTCATCAGGTGGGGTCCATAGTTCAAGATTGTTCAGTGAGAATCCTTCAAATGATTTTGATCGGATCATGGTGGCGGTAGTGGAATTGAGAATGTGGAGTGGGAATGACGCCTTTTTGCAGAATGATGGGTTTGGCTGCCATCCCAAATATTTATGGGATTTTCGGCATCCCCTTCAGGACTCGGCATTTAATGAGCCTGCTAAAACATGTTTTCATAAATAGCGGGTTATGGAGGGTCTAAAGAAGCTCTATGATTTTGATGAATTGCCATTATAGACGTGGTTGTGATGGAGGAAACATATGAAGGATGCTGTTATCAGAGTGAGGCAGTCTCAATGAGGAAAAGTCCGTGTTATGTCTCATGTTTGGTTTGTGTTGTTAGAGAGGCCTGCATAGCAATGGCATCAGATGGATCTCATGATCGTCGTTCAATTGCTATGATGCTTATGATCTCACCCCTACCCATCATCGTCATAGCCTTCTCCCAACATTTTGGTGTCAGCTTTTAAATGGTGGAATGGCAAAAGTTTTATGATTGCTGGCTGCCAGACATCAATTTTCATTTTTACTCAGGCCTGAAAATCAAAAAGTAAAGAAAACAAGTAGTGGGTGAGTTTGCTACTTTTGGTTTGTTTCATCAAAGACGACATATGCTCTTTTGGTTTGGCTAACTCTGCAATCCAATTCCAAAGAACTGTTTGTTTGCCTTTTATTTCACTTGATCAGGAAAGTTTGATGCTTGCACACTCACTAAAGTAATGAATTCATTACATATGGCTCATTTGGATGCATTGACAACTCACTTAAGACAAGGATATCCCTGTCGAAGGAGCCCGGATTGCATTCGGATGCAGTATTTACCAGAATGCAGCTGTCCAAGACAAGGGTGTCCAGAGAAGATTCTCTATTGCACATCCTTTTTTTTTTCTTTTTTTTTCCGAAAGATAACTAAATTTTATTAAAGCAAGCAAAAGAGAACCAACAACACAAACAGATGCTAAACCGCCGAGGTGGCGGCCCAGCTACATCCCCAGAAAAGTAAAATTACAATCCTTGAGCTTCTCAAAATTGGAAGCTCCCTCTATGATTAGAAGCCTCGCCCTTTAGGAAATGCTTTCCGCTGACTTGCTTTCATGTCGGAAACATCTAGCATTTCTCTCCTCCTACACGGACCACCATACAACAAGAATGGTCATCCTCCATAACATTGTCCTTTCTTTTCCCAATCTTATCCCATGCCAAGCTCCCAAGAGATCGTCCATGAGGCCGGAAGAGACCACATCACTCCGAATCAGGACAAATATTTGACCAAATGATCCCTATAAACCAACAATGGACAAACAAATGGTCCACTGTTTCCTCATCTCCCATACATCATAAGAAAATGTTTGGGATAATCATAACTTGGCTCCGAAGATTATCGATTGTCAGGACCTTTTTTATGCCCTACCAACCCACCGAAAGCCGCGATCTTGGGGGAACTTGGTAGTGCCAAACATGCTTGGTGGTTGACTTTTCTCTTGCCAAGGAATTCTTGGTGAGGCAAGAATAGAAAGACCAGACCAAGACTACACTTGATTTAGAAGAGCCACAAATTCGTCAATCTCCTCATCCTGAAGAAATCTTCTGCATGGAGGTTCCCAAACCACCTGTACCCCCACAAAAAAGAAACAATTGGAAACTAGAACGGAAGGGTCAGAAGCAAGGCTGTAAATATAGGAAAGTCTTCTTTTAGTGGAGAGTCTCCTACCCTTGCGTCTTCCAAAAAATGGATCTTCTCTCCATTGCCAAGACCAAGAGGAAAACCGACACCAACACAGAATGCCGACTTGACGGAGATAATGCTTTATCCCAACTAATTGGGGTCAGCTATATGAATCATTTTCCGCTATTTTACTCTACCAAGGGCCATAGTTTCAGCCAGTGTTCGAATTGTCGATATCGCTACAAGTTTCATTAGCCGGGGATACAGAAACAATATTGATATCGGCGATGACCGGAAATGCGGGAAGACATGGGAAAATGGTGGAATTTTTTTAGTGAAACTTCATTTGATGTTAAAATACACGTATTTGCATATTTAGGAATATAAAAAACTTGCCAAAAGAATGCATACATGATAAGTTTCCATTACTGGGGGCCTAAAAGCATGTGTTGTTGTAAGAAATCAGTCCAACCATCTCATCCATCCTATTTATCCATCCAACCTCCAGCCTTCCATCCAAACATCTATTGATATTTCAGAATATCGGCAGCACATGATATTACCCAACAAATCATTGACAACTGAAAAGAAACGAAGAGATTGTGGTCTCGATATCGACATGTTGTGATAATGATAATATCGTGATATTATTAATATTATCATCGACAAATTGAACACCACATACAACCATGTGCCCACATATATATATATATATATATATATATATATATATATATATATATATATATATATATATATATATATATGAAATGGGATTTTTTTAAAGATACAGATTTTTGGTGATTTTTATACATTGGCGATACAAGCGACACCTGGAATTTACACAGTCGAAAATATTGGCGATACACCGGCGATATCGATGCATTGGCAATACAAGCAACACTTAGAATTTACACAGTTGAAAATATTGACAATATCGATACATTAGCGATACATCGCCAATACCTAGAATTTCTAATACTAGCATTGTTATCAGTATCGCTACCAGTGTTATCGATATAGCCAAGCTAGAGATACAGATAATATTGAGGATATTTCGATAATATCGGAGATAATTCAAACAGTGGTCTCAGTTAGACTATAGGCCTTCAGGTCATTTCTTACTACCTCCACCCATGTCCTTTTGGGCCTTCCCTTGCCCTTTTAGAACCTTCAACTTACACCGACTCACTCTTAATCAGCTTAAGTCTTGGACTCCTTTGGTGTACATGACCAAACCATCTAGGTCGACTTTCTCTCATCTTATTACCTATTGGTGCTGCTTATAAGTGCCTTCGAATGCATTCATTTCTAATTCTCTCTCTCCTCGTCTTGCCATTCATCCATCTCAACATCCTCAAGAGAATTATTGATCGGGAAATAATTTTGTCATTGCTAGAAGCAATTTGAATTTGGCCCTTAGATTTGTCGCAG
The DNA here is from genome assembly GCA_021015155.1 of Magnolia officinalis. Classification (NCBI taxonomy): domain Eukaryota; kingdom Viridiplantae; phylum Streptophyta; class Magnoliopsida; order Magnoliales; family Magnoliaceae; genus Magnolia; species Magnolia officinalis. The sequence continues at coordinate 12,163 of JAJHSJ010000613.1, read as the reverse complement.
TGTTACTTCCAAATTTGACCCTTATACTTAACATAATGCATATTGTGACTCTCTTTGATACTTGAGCAGAAAATTAACATTTTGTGGAACTCTCTTGGCAGGTTCAATGGCTGCATCTTCAACAGATCCGTGTGGGTTTTCCAAGAAAGTAAGTTGCTGCCTCCACTTTGGTTTCTTTTCCATCGATAGTTTGATGGAAGAAACTGAACATGGATCGAAGATGTACATGAAATCCTTTGGAAATGGAAAAACATAGGTTCCAATTTTCCATCCATTATTTGTTTTGTTTACATGTTTTGCATGGTTTTCATGTATGGTCACCTCATGTCTTCTCTACCTCAGAAACTAATGACATCTTTTTTGGGAGAAATGATTGTCCACAAGTTTAGGAAAAGCTGGGAAGTAGAAATAGTTTCCAGGGATACTTCTTTTCCCCTCAAATGGAGGAAAAGTGCAGTTTCCATGGTAACCAATCTCATTTCTGGGGCTCTCTACATTCCAAAATGCCCCTTAGGTTCGTTCATTGCTTTGTTTTCCAGTTTTTTTTCTTTTCTTTTTCTTTTATTTATGTTGATGGTGCTAGATGGTAATTTAGATGGACACTTCGATGGATGTGGGATCCATGTAATATATTGGATTCATCATATTTGGAAGTGTTCATGTGAACCAAGGCATTTTGTTCAGTTTTGTGACTCATAACCATTAGCTTACTTTTTCACCTTGCACCAAATTAAGTCCTAAAATTGGGTAGTTACTGTTGATGGCTTTTTAGAAAGTTCTTTCATGGACCATAAATTTTTTGATGCCTTGAAACTAAAAACTTCACAAATAGGTTAGATCCTTTTATAACATTTTTCATTGAGTTTTCCATAGTTGGATATCCAAACTCTAACCAAGGAATAGCTTTGAATAGTAAAAAAATTGGCTTTGGCTCCTGTGGTTTAGGGCTGTTAGAGGGTTAGGCTTGTCTCAGATGCTAGGGTAACCATATTCAGACTCAACCTAAGGAATTGGATTTATGCCGTTTTTGGTTCAGATACCGGTTCTATATATGAGGTACCGAGAATTGAATACCTCAAGAGGGTACCAGATCTGAATCCTCTTATAACCGAGTATTGGGTCCTGTCATGTTTAATTATGAGCACAAATTAGGATTCAGGATGGGGTTTGGATCCGGAGTTAGGTCCAGCATGGATTCAGTATGATTTCTAATTAGATCCTTTTATTTTTTGAAATACGACAGCAGACTTCATTAAAAGGGGGTGCGCTAAAAGAAATACAAATAGCAAAACAATTAGATCCTAATCCATGCACGTGAATCTGACCCAATTATTAACTGGGCCAAAGACTGGATCCAGATCCGATTAAATTGTTTGGATACTTTGGGTATCCATGGATTTGGGTACTGATTCACATACCTATTGTGGGTTCGGAATGTTCGGATACAGGTAATGTATGAGGTACAGCGTCTGAATCAGATCTGCTTCAGGCTCATCAGGTCTTGTCGAGTTTACTTTCAAGCATGAATTAGGTTCGTAAACGAACCCAATTCCAGAACTCTTTGGAATGGGGTTTGGATTCAGATCGATACCAGAAACATGCCTTTTATAAGGTTGTTCTAAAATGACAACTAAAGAAAGGGTGAATATTGAAGATCATATATTCAGCTACCGACCTGGTCTGATGACTAATTGAATAGAAATCGTTGGACCTGAACCAGACCTGATTACTAATCGGGGAATATGGACCCAGATCTGACTAAATTGTATAAGATACTTTGGGTGTCCATGGATATGGGGCCTCCCACTGACAGCTGTAACTGTGCGTTCTCCCTTGATCCTTACTTCATTGTATCCTAATTCTGTTAATCGGATGGCCTCCATCTGTCTGAATCCCGTACAGTTGTCAGGATAGACTCCAAGGAGATAGCAAATGTTTATCTTTAACCATTGCTGGTTTTCTGCTCCACCATATAATGCATTCTAGTAAACTTTTCATGTTTCTCTTTCTTAGTTCTAGGAAATTGACGTGGCACATTGTTATTTGCACATTATGCCTTGAATCTTTCAACTGTACTTGCATATGTTTCTTAGTACTTTGAAGGCATTACTGAGCTTGGAAGTTGTATTTGCACTTTATTTATTTTATTTTTTGAACTTTACCTGATAAGCTGTCTGCATATTGTTCAAGTACTTTGATGATACTTTATGAACAAATACAGAATGAGATGAATGTGTGAGCGTAGCATAGTCAACTTGTCGTCATTCCTTGCAATTTTATTAAGGTTTAGAGTAATGGATAGTCCTGGCTGGGTGGATTAGTAGGAACTAGGGGCCTGCTTGTCAGATGTTTGTGATGCATGATTGGTCAGCATGGCTGAAATCTTTCTTCTATCTGTCTGCAATCAGACTTCATTACTGAGAGTAATTTTGGTGGACAACAAACCACATATTATCTCTTGTTAGACAATGGCCCCTTTTATTTGCATTACCTCTTGTTTGATAATGAGTCCCAATTTACAGTTTCTTTTGCCTTCAAATAATACCCAATTTGTGGATATGAGTAGATTATCTGGTGTTTTGGAGACTTGAAGTTGATGTTATTTAGTCACTTTAGCCTCACAGCATGTTACTGTGCCAGGTAACCAATGCAAGAACCCAGGATGGTAAGAAAGGTTCATATGGCCACAATCATGGCAGCACCTCTTTGTGGAACCGCTCTGCTGGTCGAGGAGGGTTATCTTCCCAATTCAGGTCTGATCATTCCAGATCCTCTCAACGCAATGGGAAGCAATCTGGAGCTGTCAGTTCTTCACATGTTGATCAACCAGCCACAGGCCCCATTAGTCCTCAGAGCAGTACAGCACATTCGATGGCAAGAAAAAACCAGATGATGAATGGTAACCACTTGCTGAATTTTCATTACGATCCCATCTCTCGTCCTCAACCAAGGATTCCTCCTCCTAGAAAGCCGAGGAAAGTAAGGCCTTACAATAAAGACCTGTTCCTACAAGCAAACTTCAAATTTGTTGTCTTAGATTCAGGCAATTACGCAACTGGGTCTATGGATCCAGATAAGATGCTGCAGTGGGAAGATGTTGTTTGTGTGAGGTACTCCACCCCATTCTCTGTACAGTGCCCAATATGCTTGGAAAGGAAAGTCCTTTATGTTCACAGATTACATCGTGCGGTCATATATTTTGTTTCCCTTGCATTTTGCGGTATTTGTTGATGGTGTGAAGAGGATCATAAAGGCGACTGCTGGAAAAAATGCCCCCTTTGCTTTATGATGATATCTTCGAAGGATTTATACACTATCTATATTGACCATGTGAAGCAGTACTGTGTCGGTGATCATATAAATTTTACACTTCTAACTCGACCGAAAGATTCATTAATACCCTCTCAGAAAGATCATCAGGAGACGAGTTCTATACCATACAGCAGCGATGGTCCCTCTCAGAAAGATCATCAGGAGACTATACCATACAGCAGCGATGGTCTGTGTGATGCTTTTTCTAAGTTCCATTTGACATCAGATGTGGAACTCTCAATGCGGGAAGCAATAATGGAGCTCAATGATTGGTTAGCTAAAAGAATCTGGGCTGGTTGAGGATTTGGAACAGCTTCCATATGTTTGTGCTGCATTGGAGCAATTTGAGCAGAGGAAAAAGTGTTGGGCTGAGCATCAGACTATCAGTGGTAGTCCGCCTTTAAGGAATTGCACTAATTCTGTTCTTAAGGTCTGTAAATACAACTGCAGTAGGACAGAATCTCATGCAAATGCTGATGAGGCGTTCTGAAGCATGTGAATCTGCCTGATACATCATGCACAGGTTGCAAAGATGAATCAAGTGGGAACAGCCTATCTATGGAAAAGTTAGGTGGGGATGATTGTGTTGTTCTTTCTGCTGATCTTCCTGAGTCCTTTGAAGGTCCAGAAAAACTGTCATCGTCGTATGATGAGGACAGAAGTTTTCGAAGGCGTTCAAATGGCTGCAAAGATGTGAGGGAGAAGGACCTCTACACCTTCTACCAGGTAATTGAGATTTACTTTTTATTTCTTGTCTATCTTTCTTAAGTAAATTGTAACAGTCTGTAAAAGAATGGGAATGTGTTAAAATTGTGCTCATTTTGACACGTGCACATGTACTTGTGGCCCTGCATGTTTTTTACATGTGTGCCATTGCTATAATAAGCAGTAGGAAGTTGAAACAGAAGGTGAAATCAGGTAGCAAATGCGAAGTCAACCTAACACTTATAGGACTAGAGAGGCTTGTGGCATAATGAATGACAATTATCTTTGAAATAACTTCTGCTTCTTTTTACTGAACACCAGATTTGCTCTTTGTGGTTTAAGCTTCTGCGTACTTTGGCCATAAAGTACTATAGGATCCTTGACTGGAACCTTTGCACAATGTACTTGGGTCTTCAGTTTGAAGACCTAAAAAAGAAGCCTGTGGTTCACAGTGGATTTACAATGCTCTGAAAATCTCCACAATAGAACAATTTAGCCACTCAATTTGTCGCCTACAGACTACAGGTAGATGGTTTGAAAGAGAGGAGACAGCAACAGTCCACCTTCAGCTGAAACAAGCTTCAGGATTGGTGTCTGGTCTGGGCTTCCAATCAGGGAGATTTTTCAGGCATTATTTACAACATCCACGGTGGGACACAACATATTAGTGGTCTGGATTTATGAACCACTCTGTTCTCATATTTGTGAAAATCAAATTCCTGCATACGGTTCACAAAGCCTCGGATCAAGGATCAAATATATCCTCTTTAGCCATTCTGATACCTTAATGTTGATTGGGCAATGGAAGTCATGTTTATTTATTTATTTATTTTTATTTTTGTATGCTTTGTCGATATTTGGTGCAGGCAGTTGATGGTCAGCACCTCATCCTTCATCCCTTGAACATGAAGTGTCTTCTTCACCGTTATGGCAGCCATGATTTGCTTCCATCTAGGTATGTTGAGAACAAGTAACACATCTTTGTATCTGCTCCCAAAATGTGGATTGGAAGTTCCAAAATGGTAATGGTTCACAATTTCATTTCTTTAACTTCTTCGAGCCTTTCTTTAATCATCGTGAGGATCATTGTTGTAGTATTTTCTTTCTTTCTTTCTTTCTTCTTCTTCTTCTTTTTTTTTTTTTGTTTTTTCTTGAAAGGTGACTAATTTTATTAATAGCAAAAGAAAAAGAAACAATAGTGGAGGGCAAAATTCTTGTCGTGTTTCCTCAAATTATCCCAGCTATGGTATGGGCATATCATGGGTAAAGCCAATTGACACAAGTAACATGTCATCTGCTACCAAAATGGAGATTAGGTCTAAAATTATCATGGTACGTAACTTCAGTTGGGTCCAAAAAGGTCTATTTCAAGTTGCAACTGAGCAACAAGACCACACCACGTGAAGATAGGGAGTCTCATTCAGTACCCAATGGATAAACTCTCCAAGCAAGGGATGGATGGAGGAAATCTCATTTACTATCGTATGAGATAAAATAAATAGAATTCATGCTCGGAGTTCCCTCTGATGCCATGCAATTCTTGTTAGCGTACGTGTCTCACAAACTAAAAGTAAACTAATCACAGAATTGGTGGAGAAATTTTACAATTGGAGACGGTGACTCAGTCGGAAGCCATGAGGAGGCGCTATCGTTTCTTAAGTCATTTTTCCCTAACAACTACATTCCAGGTACCTAGCTATTTAATTAATAATTTGATCAGATATTTTTTGTATTGCTTGTTCTCACTATTAATCGCTGCATGTTTGCAGCTTTGTGAAATTGATCTGAGTGATATCTTGCCTCCTGATGCTTTGTCACCATTCATGGATGAAATTAAGAAGCGTGAAAAGCAGCGGAAGCGAGTTGCTAAGAAGGTACTGTCATCTTTCCATATCTTGTGGATTATGACAGCCGTGGAGTCCACTTCTTTACCTTGTTAACTACTTGGACCATTTAAGTTCTCTAACCATCATTTGATGGTTCTTGCAGCGGTCATGCATTTTATTTTTTCTTGCAATCTTCATACATTTTTCTTGGCTTTTATTCTCTTCAGTGCTTCAATTCTTTCAGTGTATATGGTTAAATGTCGTTTGAAAAACACATGCATGAAGTTAGATTTTACTCACCAGCAGGAGGAAGGAATACATATTCATTTTTATTCTGTTTTCCACATTTTGCAAAACTTACTACAAGGATGAGCTGATCTATGCCTTGCCGAAATTCCTTTAGAAGGTCATTTTTTTTTAATGCAACATTTTGGCACATTCTGGAACTGCACTTTCTTTTCTCCAGGAAAATGAAGAGAAAGCCAGAGCCGAAGCTGCTGCCTTGCAGGCAAGACCAATTCCGTGTGAATTTAGACACTCATACAATGATGCCACATTTCTATTGATGACTTTGAAGGTAAGATTTTTTGTTGCACGGACGATTTGGATTTTTTTTTCCTAACAACATCTCAGTTGCTTCATAGGTCTGTTGAGAAGGTTTTCAGCTAATGAAGGTCCTGATAATGATATACTTTTTTCTTTTCCCATTTAAAAAGCGCTAGGAAGTTCCTCTGTAGTAACATCATCCACAAGTCCCCCTGTCCTTGGTGAAAGGAAGCTGTTCTCAGATGTGACGCGGCTAGGATTTGCTGCTGCTTATGACTCTCCTTCTCTGAAAGCAGAGGAACCTGCTGTTGATGCTTCAAGCAGCATGGAAGCAAGTGGTGGACCTTCTAGCCTAACTGGTAAGTCTGCTGGTACTGTCCATAATGCTAGGTTTGGTAAGCCCACATGCATATAGAACTGTGCTCATCCACATGCTTTCATGTTTGCTAATATGGCAAACATGTGCAAGATGCTGAGATCTAAGCTGTCCATCTGGTGGGATGCATTATTTTAAGAACTTACCTCAAAAGGTTGGCCATTCACTCAGGTGGGTCACAAATGTACGAAAATGGATGGTTAGCAATTTTTTTCTAGCCATCTGTTTGCTTTGTACACTGGCACTTGAGGAGTGGCCTATTTTAGGACAAAAGATGTAAATAAGTGCAGGAGTGTGGCTGAAATGAGGATGTTGAGATTTGATGACCTATGATTTGGTTGTGGAGATAGTCTGTAATAGAGTGGAATGGCAGAATAGGGTTCAAGTAGCCGACCCCATTTAGTTGGGATAGGGCTTGGATGATGATAATGATGACGATGTAAATGTTGTGGCCTGCAATGGAAAGCTCAGATCTTGCTTACAAATCCGTATTAGCATCTCTCATGCCCTGTGGATGCACAACCTTAACTCGACCTAACCTGACCCGAATTTGCTCAACCCGAATTCAGATTGGGTTCGTGTTTTCCAACACGAGGACCTGGACAACCTGACACCAACTTGGGTTTGGGTTAACCCAACCCCAAGTTGCAGCCCTATTCCCACGTGCATTCTAGGCCCATGCCACCTCATGTAGGCCCAGGCAAAGACTCCCGTCCATGAAAAACAAGTTCTCTTTTATTCCTGCTTTTTGGTAGCCACTTGCAGTTAAGCGAAGAGTCTTTTCATCTTCTCTGCAGGTTCGAGGAGCACGGTGGCCACACCGTCATTTGCTAATATCATATCCACGCTCCCATCTGCTGGTGGCCCAGAGGCTGCAAAAATGAATGGATTTGGAAAGAAAGGCAAGAAACCGAGTAGAGTACTCCTCTCTACAGCTGGTGGTCGGCGCTACTGAAACTGTGGGGCCATCATGCCCGAGTGAACTATTTATGCAGTGGTGCCAGAGATTGTATATTTGAGTGGTAAATATTAGGGTCTTCAGAATAATAAAATCAACCGAGTGTGGATGATGATCCTCATTTGTGGATTTCCAGAGATTCTCAATCTGTCTGTGTAGTCGTGTTTCCGTTTTGTTGGTAGATATTACTATGTTTGATGAGTCCAGGTTGGAAATGTGTGGGTGCAAAAAAGGCTGTATGTATGGGTGCTTTCCATGATTGTCAGTTTGTACAAGCGGGTTTCACTGTTTGGTAATCCAGACAATTGACCTGTTGGGCTTCAGCGAGGGGGAACCATGCTTCCAAGGACTCCGAGATTTTGGACATCGTAGCAGTCTTATCTTGGGCCTTTTTTGAGTCGAACATGGACCATTGCTGTATTTTCTTTTCTCAAATGTCTGTTCCCATGCCACAGACTTTTTGGAGCAGGATACATCAGACTAGGGCCCGAACAAACCAATTACATTTCTCTGTGAGAGGAAAATACAGCCCAGCGAAGGTGAAACTGTTAATGCTGTGGGTGTGATTATCCAGGACGCGACTTGCTGCTGTCCCGTCTTTGCATATCTTCCACTGTGGTTATAAGTATTCTATCTCCTCTATTGGCTTCAACTGTTAGGTCCAATAATCTTATGGTCCACTCAATTAGATGGTTGAACTCCATGACGCCGATTGCTTGTCACCCCCACCGCAGGAGGTCAGAACCTAGGTGGGGCCCACCATGATGTTTGTGCTGTTTTGCCAGCTCATGTTTGGACATGACGCCCAAAAATGTGGCAGATCCAAAACTCTAAACGGAAAACGTTTTGATGGAAATGCCTACTGTTGAAACCGTCCTGGGGTCAACCATGATGTTTACGTGCCATCCAAACCGTTGATAAGGTCATTCCCACTGAGATGAACCGAAAACATATTAGCCTGATCCAAGACCTTTGTAGCCCATGAATGTTTTGACGGTGGGCGTTCAATCTCGACTACTCCTGTGGTGTGGCCCACTTGAGTTTTGTATATGACTCATTTTTGGGCTGCTGTGCTAACTCAAGCTGCCAAAACGGAGGGCCCAGGTGGATTTCTTACAGGCATCATGGCTGCGGCCCACCCTCGCAGGCAATCCGCGTCCTTGGCTCCGTTCCTTTGACCTCTTAGGTGACGCTTACCATTTTTTGTGATCGAAGTTCCCAGTAGCAAATATCCCGATTCCCGACTAGATTCCACTGGCATGTACTTCCCTTCTCTCTCTCTCAATCCTCATTTCTGTAGGGGCTATTATAGCAGACCACAGTAGGCCCACTGTTTAGGTGGGACGCTGCTTCGGTGTATCGATGTGAGTGGGACCCTAACTCTGGGCCCACCGTGATGTAACTGATTACATCCATGCCGTCCATCCACATTGAAAGCTTAATTTTAGGGCATGATCCAAAAAATGAAGCAGATCCAATTCTCAGATAGACCGTGGTACATGAAACAGTGGTAATTGGTCACTAAAATCTTCTTGTGGGCACAAAAGTTTTGGATCAAGATGATATTTGTGTGGTCTCTTCATCGAGGTCTCTGTGATCTTATCAACAGGTTGGATGGCAAATAAACATTCTTCTGGAATCCATCAAGTTTTTAATGGTGGGGATTCAATCATGATTGTTTCCTATGGTGTGGTCCACCTAAGATTTGGATCAGCTTCATTTTTGGTATAATGTCCTAAAATGAGCTTTTAAAATGGTTGGACGGCTGAAAATTTGTATGGAAAATGTTCCTGTTTAATTTGTTTTTGATCATAAGTTGACAATTTTGTTCAAAGAAAAGGAAATGTTCAGATTTATTGAAGTTTCTACTGAAAAAAATGTAGAGAGAAAACAGATACACACAGACACACCTGTATGTGTGTATCTATTGCATATAAATAAGATTAAAATACAATAAAAAAAATCAAATGGATAATTTTAATCTGCATCACACTGGTTATCAAATATTGGTATTATTATTATTATTTTAATTCTTTTAGAAGTAATCCTCATGCATGTATTCACCTTAGGTAAAAAAAAATTTACTCCTTTCTCGATGGTATCAATGGATGGTGACCGCTAATCTCTGTTTTTAAAACTCATTTTGCAATTTTTACTCCATGTAAATCCCAATTTACTAAAGCAGGTAGTGCTTTTGAGAAGGAAAATTAGGTAGTAACTTTTAACATTGTTTTTCTTCAAAAAGCAATAATTTGAAATTTTTGGAGTTCACATGGTAAATGTATGATATCCGGCCTACCCAACTATAATATTCATAGGGAGTGAAATTCTTTTTGCTCGTGCATGTTGATGTTTTTAAGTGGTGTGTATTAATTTTTTTTGGGTGGCTCATCTTATGTTTAGACTGACCAAACTTTTATTTCTTTTGAACACAACCATGGATTACATTTATTGGACGAGTTGGATATTGTAAAAATATCATGGGGCCCCACAATTTTTACTTTATCACTCTAAAGAAAAAAAAAAGCGTGCTGTCGCATTTTGGTAATTTCACTTCTCAAAAAGCATTTCCCCTATGCTCCGTTTCTTTTTGGTTGGCAGAGACATTATTGGGGCAAAATCCTAATTTGTGAGGAGTTTTAGGGTAAAATTTTCTTATTAAGAAAAAATATATTTTTTTTTTCGAAAAAAACAACATTTTTAATTAAGTTTTGTGGAGTTTTAAATGTTAAAGCAACAATGTACGCCCTTTTACCAAATAATTTGGAGTTTCGCTAACTATGGTTATTAGTATGGCGGTGTTATGGTACCACATGGGGCAGGTTTTCTACCTTCTAAATGCAGTTTAGATGATGTTTGAAACTATTCAAGTTCTCCTTACCATGTATAAAAGTTATTATGATAATCATGCTTAATTGATGATCCTGAGCTCAGACTTTGTAATTTGAACATGCACCGATGAAGGATTCATTTTAATATTTAAATTTATTTTATATGCAATCATTTAGGAAAGAAAAGTTTCTTTTCATGGGCTCTGTAGTGTGATTTAGAACATAAATAGTTTGGATCATCTACAATATAATACAAAAGTTATGATCTTATAAGGTGATCCTCTTGGATATAAGATAAACTATTAAAGAATTACTTTTCAATATTTCAAATTCATCTTCATGGATAATCCTTTGTTAAACATGTTTCTTACAATGGCCCGTGTGTGTAGTATAGGATTCAAAACAAAAACGGTTTAGATCATCCTTTAAGATGCAAATCAAAATGTATGATTCTTGAATTGAGAGAGACTTTTACAAATTTACTTTTCAATATTTCAAATTCATCCATTTGTTAAACTTATTTCTTACTATGGCTCATGTAGCATAAAATTAAAACAAAAACAACTTAGACAATCATTAAAGGCAATTCAAAATGAATGACTCTTGACTTTGAACATAAGTCATTAAAAATTTACCTTTCAATATTTCAAACATCCATCTATTAAACTTATTTGTTACGATGGCTCGTGTAGCATAGAATTCAGAACAAAAACATCTTAGACCATCATTTAAGATGCAATTCAAAATGAATGACTTTTGACTTTGAACATAAGTCATTAAAAATTACTTTTCAATATTTCAAAGTCATTCATCTGTTAAAACTTATTGTTACGAAGGCTCGTGTAGCATAGAATTCAAAACGAAAACAGCTTAAACCATCATTTAAGGTGCAATTCAAAATGAATGACTCTTGACTTTGAGAGTAAGTTATTAAAAATTTACTTTTCAATATTTCAAATTCATGGTATGTTGAACTTATTTATTACAATAGCTCGCGTAGCATAGAATTCAAAACAAAAACAGCTTAGACCATCATTTAAGGTGCAATTCAAAATGAATAACTCTTGACTTTGAGCATAAGTCATTAAAAATTTACTTTTCAATATTTCAAATTCATCTATTAGTTAAACTTATTTCTTATGTTGACATGTGTAGTATAGAATTCATACCAAAAACAGCTCATATAATCATCTAAGATGCATTTAAAATATATGATTTTTTAATTTGAGTATACACCATTAAAATTTTACTTTTTAATATTTCAAATTCATCTTCATACACAATTATCCATTAAAAAAACATGTTCCTTGTGAGGATAGCCATGTAGCAATAGAATCTAGAAATGAACGGTTGAGATCATCATTCAAGGTGCTTTAAGCTGTGAAAACCCGCAAACCTGTCGTGCAGGGAACTGTGATAGTGGGACACGGTATCTTATCAAAGTCCTAGATATAGAGGACACGTGTAGGGCGTAGAAGTATGCCTTGGTGGGGAGGTAGGTTGGGAAAAGCAACCGCTGAAAGTACACCCAAAAAACCAAACTCTCTCACCTCAAACCAAATTGACTATTACAAGAGAGGGGATTCGCTGGCTTTAGGTGCGGTGTGAA
>JAJHSJ010001708.1:0-38490 GCA_021015155.1 Magnolia officinalis | reverse complement strand
AATAGCATAGAGTTTCATTTCTTAAATCTGCTTCTCATATTAATAAAGTGCATGCATTAGATTTGGTTTATTCTAATGTTGTGGTCCTATGAGGACAAAAACCTTGGGTTGGGGCATTGTATTTTGTTACTTTATAGATGATGCATCTAGGAGGGTTTGGGTTTATGCTTTGAAATCCAAAGAGGAGGTCTTTGGTGTGTTTAATGGTTCATACTATGGTCGAGAGAGAGACAAGTAGACCATTGAAGTGCATCTGCACTGACAATGGTGGTGAATACATTGGCGACTTTCATGAGTACTGCAAGTCCCTGGGTATACGACATGAACAGACGGTTCCCAAGACCCCCCAACATAATGGTGTAGTTGAGCGAATGAATCGCACCATTGTTGAGAGAATCAGATGCATATTATCCCATGCGAAATTGCCCAAGACGTTCTGGGGAGAAGTAATGCACACGGCAGTGTATTTGATGAACAGGTCTCCATTAGCCCCATTGAATGAAGAAGTACCTGAGAAGTTGTGGACTGGACATGATCCATCGTACAGTCATCTCAGGGTGTTTGGATGCAGGGCATCCGTTCACGTACCAAAGGACGAGAGGTCCAATCTCGATATGAATATCAGGCAGTGTGTGTTCTTGGGGTATGGTAATGAAAATTTCGGTTACAGATTGTGGGATCCTACTTATAGGAAGCTCGTCAGGTGCAGAGATGTGATATTCTTTGAAGATCAGTGTATCAAAGACATTGATAAGCCAGAGAAGAACCAGCCTAGTTCAGGTGAGCTAGAGGACATGGATCTGGTTACTCCTCTCATGGTGCGTGATGACGGGGGAGTACAGCTAGGTGCAGAGGACGAGGGAGTTCTTACAGAAGATGGACCGGGGGATCAACCCCCACTTGATCCACCTGTTGAGACACAGGTGAGGAGGTCATCTAGAGACAGATAGCCGTCCAAGAGGTGCTCGCCGCCTGAGTACATTATGCTAACCGATGGGGGAGAGCCAGAAGATTATTCTAAGGCCCTAGCCGACAAGCATAAGGTGGAGTGGTTGAAAGCTATGCAAGAGGAGATGAAATCCTTACATAAGAACCACACCTATGATATGGTGAAATGGATACTGCGGTATCTAAGAGGCTCATCTAGGTTGAGCCTATGCTATGGTGATGGAAAACCTGTGTTAGAGGACTACACAGATGCAGATATGACAGGTGACATAGACTCCAGGAAGTCTACATCGGAGATTATGTTCACGTTTGCAGGGGGAGCGGTCTCTTGGCAGAGCAAGCTATAGAAGGTCGTAGCATTGTCGACGACAGAGGCTGAGTACATTGCAGTCACAGAGGCATGTAAAGAGATGCTTTGGATGAAGAGGTTCCTACAGGAACTTACCCTGAAGCAGGAGCAGCACGTGGTCTATTGCGATAGCCAAAGTGCTATACACTTGAGCAAGAATCCAAGTCAGCACTCCAAGTCGAAGCACATAGAGGTTCGGTATCATTGGATCAGGGATATTTTGGAACAAAAGGTGTTACAGCTTGAGAAGGTCCACGCGGACGATAATGGGTCAGACATGATGACCAAGGCTTTGCTCAATGACAAGTTTGAGGTTTGTAGAAACCAGGCTAGCTTGAAGAAGGTGAACTCCTCCTGAGTCGAAAAGGGGGAGATTTGATGAGAATTTTTCTTCTCATTGGTGGGATCGATGAAATAGAACAGGTTTCGATATCATCGATAATTGCAGAATTTTTCACTGCTGGTTGCTGGACAGTTTTTTGGTCCTGTCAATATGATTGAGAGACTTTCAGACCATATCGAGGCTGTCATCGAGAGTGGTTCGATGGCATCGATAATTGTTGGAATTTTCACCCCTGGTCGCTGGACAGTTTCTGTCCCGTCTCGATATGATCGAGAGACATTTAGATGATATCGACACTGTTATCGAGATACCTTCGATATCATCGAAGAGTTCCGCAGATGTGATTGCGGAAACGCAGATTTTGCAGATTTTATTTCCTATCTAGGTTACACCTCTTTATATTCTTATATATATGGGTGTATCCGGGATTGGGGTGTATTCCAGGGATTCTAGGGTTTCCTAAAGGTACTCTAAGAGGGCTTAGGGCTATCAAATGTGAGAGAGAGAGAGAGAAAGAGAGAGAGGAAGCTTGTAGAAGGGAGATTCTGCTCGTAGAGGTGATCTACTTCGCAGTCCACGTCTCAGCGCTTCTACGTCCTCATGATCGGTGAGATCTCTCCGTTTTTCTCTTGTTCTCTTATTGTTTATCCACTCCTAAGTGGGTGAAGAAGGTTTGATCCAAGCGGTGTGTACTTGTGATTGGGTTGTAACGTTCTGCTTTATAGTGGATGTTGATCTGGACGAGGTCCCGTGGTTTTTACCTCTTTGAGGGTTTTCCACGTAAAAATCCCTGGTGTGGGTGTGTTTATGTTTTGATTTAGTTCATTGCATTATTATTCCATAATTCTGGTTTGTTTCGGGAGGCTAGATCCTAAGGTTTTGTGCAAGGCCCCCAACAGTGGACTTAAAGAGATTACTCACTATGCCAAAGTGCATAGGTTGACAATCTGCTATCGAAAGTCAGGCAAATTCTAGCCCTTGATCTGGCGGTATTAATCTCCAATCAACAGCAATAAATTCATGCTCTCGCATCTACAATCATTGATGACATTGGGGAATTAAGCCAACATCTTTTACTCTCTAAAATTTCACATGTACGTTACTGTGGAGGATCATTGTCAGTAAAGTCTACAAGATGGACGGTCCAGATTCATCAACTGAACAACGACGTCAACCATTGAGTAGCAACGAATATGATTGTTTTGTCTTGTGACTGGTCAAGTTGGCCTTTGGAAATAAAGAGACCTGCAACTTGAAGTGGAAGTGAAACAAAGCGTTTATCTGAATTTCTTTCTTGTGAGAGAAAAAAGAGTGAGGAAAGATGACCATTGTTGAGTCCATTGTCGAGCTCCTTCTCCCAAAACTCACTGACCCAATCCTTCAAGAAGCCAATTTCTTATGTAGCGTTGGTGATCAAGTCAAATGGCTCGAGGCGGAATTTAAGCGGATACAATGCTTCTTGAAAGACGCAGATGCAAAACAAGAAGGAGATGAAAGAGTAAAGAACTGGGTGGGGGAAGTGAGAGATGTTGTTACCTCCCTACTCCTAATCTCACTCTTCTCTTCTTCTTTCTCTCTCTTTCTCTCTTTCTCTCCTTTGGTAAAGAAAAATTCGTATGGGGAGGAGGGTGTGAAATAAAATGGGTTTTATAATGCCAGATGTTGCACAAATGGCTCCAATGACCATTTATTCATTATACTAACCCTGTAGGGGTTTGTTTCTAACCAATGGGACCCACCGAGAGGTGTAAAGGTCAATCTATGACATGGGATAAGTATTCTAATAAGCGATCTATATTTGGACACAACCATCTGATGATCGAGCGTGTCGATTAACTAGGATGGTCTTAACTTAGATCGACGGTCACCGATGATCAATCGAGGTCATCGCTATACGGATATGCGTGGGAAAATATTTTTAGTCAGTACTCCGACTTTGGATATGAATCGACGATCTGAAAGTTATAACTTCACGAAAGATCAATGTGATAGTTTCACTTAAATTCCAGATTTTCATATAAGGTATTCGCACAACCCAAGCACTCACTTTGCGAGTACAAGTTGAATGATTCGAGACGCGATCTTGGCTTGATGTCTCGTGATGGACGTTGAGCCCACTAAGACGAACGTCTTTATATAGCCTTGGGTTTAGTGGCCCACTAACGAGCGGTCTAGAGATTTTTTTTGATAATCAGGGCATTCTGTAATGAATTGGGTATCGAGATTTCTTGTGTGTAATGATTTAGATTAGCTAAGTTCATAATGTGGCCTATTTATAATTAGCGAAGACGATGATTCGATCCTAATAACCATAAACCATTGGTTCTTAGGCTAAATGAGTAACTGGATTGATTTTCTTTGTTAATTAAGATTTGACTCATAGTTAACTTTTTGTAGGTCTTTATTTAGTTGAGGTTGTCTTGATTAGTTGGTGGCAGGTCAGCTAGATTTGTGCCCTATATGAACAAATCACAATGTTAAACTCGATGTTTAAGTGATCGAAAAAATTCATTGGCTTCCTATAGTTAGTTAATCGAATTCGTGCGGTTCTTTATTGGTACCACCCGCGTATAGGCTCATCTCGAGAATTAAGGGCCGGTCAGTGATGACGCAGGCTAGTTATATAAAAAAATTTGAGGATTTTAAAAAAATCCAAAATAGCGAAAACTAGAGATGTTACAATTTACCCATCTTAAAAATAATTTTGTCCCCGAAATTGCCTAATGTTAATAAGTAAAGATATTCTAATTTCATACGCCTAAGTTTTCATTGATTTCACGTTCATATACGTGTTAAGACGTATACTAAGTATACAAGCTTGGCTTATTACAGTCTACCCCCCTTAAAACTTTTTCACCCCGACGGTTTACTATAATTTTTCACAAGATTTGGATTCGTGATGACAATTCCCATCTATCTAGAGTAAACAATTTCTGTTTTCAATGTTCGACCAATACGGAGAGATGGTTGCAGTGGGCTTGAACCCGATACATCGATCCTCTACCTGACCAGGGTAGAAAGCTCGTTGCATCCTTTCCTAGTCCTGGTAGATCCTAGTCTTTTGCTCGGTCAAAGCAGTGATTCCATTGGTAGTCGCCTAGGATTGAGAATTGGGTCGTCCCAAATGTCTCGCAAGTGTATGGTTCTGTAATTTCGCAATCCGATTATTCTTAACATTTGGAAGATATCAAAATTTATTAAGAAATTCAAGTTTCACATTTATAAGATTGTCTATTGGCTCGTTTCAAGGAGGGTTCTTATTTAATTTATGTTCAACTTAGGGGTGATGAGTCTCCCACGGTGCCTATGATCAAACAACTATCCTAAAAAGGTTTCCATGAGCCTAAGATTTTCTCTCAACATTACCATTTTGATCCCATGGCCAATGAGTTATGAGCAAATCACTCTTCGGCTTCGTTGATTTCGAGAGAAAATGAAGAATTAAAAGTTCTAAGATATTTGGAGGTTTGAATGGATGACGACGCAAGAAAAGGGCATGGAAAATGATAAGAGGAAGAACATTGTTTCTTCAATGTGGTATGAACCTTAAATCCATAAGAGAATAAGGAACTCATAATATTTTAGTGAAGTCCGTCTAGAATACAAACTTAAAGAGTCTTAAACAATCAAACTCAAAAGTCATAGTTCAACCGTATTAGAAAATACTTGAAATAGAAAAATACACTAAAAACAATCCAATTTAATCATGCAGGATGATTCCGGGCATGATTAGAAGCAATTTTTAAAAAGACAATGTTTTAAAACTCAAACATAAAAAAGATATATACGTCTGGTTCATTGGCCGTGTTCGAGCCGACCTTCTCCCGCATGAGTCTTCATGCTCGGGTGTCAGTTCAAGTCTATTTACTTCCCGAGCTTCTGGAGAGCGCTTAGAAGTAGGGGGCTACTGTTGTGAGTAAAACCGGCTGATCAAATAGCAAGAATCCAATGAGAACAACAAGGCAAATAGCTCAGATGAGAGATCAGGTGAGAGCTCGATACTGACTACCGAACACGACCCCCGCAACCAACCTGAGCACCAACCATAAGCGATGGCCTCAGTCGCTTAGCTAACATTCCGTTGTCGCAACCAATGAATGACTATAAGTAACGACCTAACTTTGATTAAAGGCACTAACCTCGAAGCTTGGCCCCGACCACAATCGACAATTAAGCTCGGTCTGCAGAACTTCAAAGGTCGGCATCAGCTGTTAACCACGACCTCCTCGAATGCCGACCACCGGGAGATGTCTCCTATACGGAAAGGATTATCTCCACAGGATCTTCATCGAGAATCACGCCGAGATAAGTGCCATACACCTAGGGAAAGATCCTTTGCATAATATGTATTTACATGGCAGACTCATTAATTACCATATACGGAAGATGTCTTGAAAGGTTATAAATAAGAACCTTACCTATGATAGAAGGTATGCACTATCATCCTAATTCTACTAAACCTATAGTGTGCTTATTCTAGGTTAAACATCGGACGGTCCCTAAACAGGTCTCATTGTCATTTGGTTTTGCAAGTACATGACGGACGGTACAACAGGACTACCAGATCACAACATCAACAATTACAAAGATAACAATCAATTCTCTAGGTATCTCATTTTTTGTTGAATTTTAATCCATTATCCATGATAGTCCCTACCATTCGTACTGTCTAAATTAACGAAGACAAACATGTTGCACCATGTCAACATAGCTTGCTTTGATATCAAAAATGTCTTCGTTAATTTAGACAGTACGGATGGTAGGGACTTTTGATACCAAAAATAAGCGGTCATTTTGGCAACCATGAATTTGAGTCGGTTTGAATGTCGTTTTTTACATGACGCATAACACCACTAGAAGACAAAAGATAGAAGACGTGTCATATAAAAATAGAAGAAAAAAGAAAAAGAAGCATCAACCCTTGGCGTATTTAGGAGATGTTTCCCTGACCATGGGCATACGTTGATGCATGTATATACCTGCCGTGTATTAGTTTTTTCAACTCATTTGATGGCAAAATCGCGTATCAAAACTCAAGACTATACCATAGGAAACAATGGTTACTGAACAACCACCGTTAAAAACTTCCTATGATACCCTGGAATGTTTATTTTCCATCCAACCTTTTGATTAAGTGAAACAGATTCATATATATCAGTTTGATTCAAAACTTTTTGAGTTCCAATGAGTTTTTAATTGTTTACAATCATCACCGGTTTTTTTATGTGGTCCACATAAGATGTGGATCTGCCTCATTTTTTGTTTCACTTTGTAAAATGATCCTGAAGAATGGATGGGCGGAATGGATAAAAAAAATACACTATGGTGGGCCCAAAGATCTTATTAAGTAGTACCTACATTGGGTGCTTATGCTACATTACGAAAAATAAAATAAAATAAAATAAAATAAAATAGAGAAGAAAAAGACCTAACGACTGACTTCTCAACCTTTCCCACGGTTGCCAAAACGCGTTGTCTGGTCCAAAACGCTTATACCCTTTGAACCGACTTAGGAATATGGGGCCCACCCACGGTTGCCAAAACGCGTTGTCTGGTCCAAAACGCTTATACCCTTTGAACGGACTTAGGAATATGGGGCCCACTTTGATGAATGTGTTGTATATTCATGCCGTCCGTCAGTTTTCTCGAATCATTATATTACAATGCTATACGAAAAATTAAGAGATACAAATATCCGGTAGATCATACCATTGGAAAAAAAAAAGTAATAAATGGTCTTTTAAAGCTTATTTTGGGTAACAAAAGTTTTGGTTCAAGTTGATGTTTAATGTTACCTTCATCCGGTTACGGTTCACCGTGTCAACGGGTTAGGTGGAAAAAGCATTATAGATATGCTGATGATAGATCCTAAAAGTTTTTAATGGTGGGTGTTTAGTCATCACTATTTTTTTGTGATGCTGTCCACATGAGATTTTGATTTTATTAATTTTTGAAAGGATGAAGTAAAATGATCTGAAAAAAATAGATGGACACATTGTTATGGTTAAAAATGAGCTGAACGGATGTTTAAGCTTGAAGACTATGGATTGCTTTGCGGCCAAAAAATCACCTCGGTTTGAGATATCAACTTCGGCCACATCCCAAAGAAGATATCTTCCATCACCATCCAAGATGCATTACCATATATGCCACCACCCTCAAAAGCGTATAAATACACCTGCTGCCATTTTAAGAGTATGAACTTAAAATTGAAGCGTATCTAGAGCTTGAAGTAGACAGTAATAGCAAAAACCACTGGAATTGAACTTGTACCATTGAAAACTTGCTTGGGCTATAGAAATTTTCAATCGAGATGATATTTGTATTTTCCTTTCATCCATGTCTCTGTAACCCAATGAACAAGTTGGATGGCATGTAAACATAGCTGTGGACCGTGGGAAGGTTTCTACAGTGGATGGTCATTATCTCCGATGTATCCTCTGATATGGTCCAC
The DNA here is from genome assembly GCA_021015155.1 of Magnolia officinalis. NCBI lineage: Eukaryota > Viridiplantae > Streptophyta > Magnoliopsida > Magnoliales > Magnoliaceae > Magnolia > Magnolia officinalis. Next base: position 30,396 of record JAJHSJ010001708.1, on the reverse strand, counting down.
TTGAACTATGGATATCATTCAATTTTAAGGTCGTGAATTAAAATAAGCCGGTAAAACGGATGGATGGCGTGGATAAGACATATACATCAGGTCTCATAGAGTTTACTCACTATGCCAGAGTACGTCGGTAGGCGATCCGCTCTCGAAAGTCAGGCAAATTCTACCCCTTGATCCAGCGGTATTAATCTCCAATCAACAGCAATAAATTCATCCTATCGCATCTCCAACCATTGATGACATTAGGGAATTAAGCCAGCATCTTTTACTCTCTAAAATTTCACATGTGCGTGACTGTGGAGGATCATCGTCAGTAAAGTCCACAGGATGGACGGTCCAGATTCATCAACTGAACAACGACGTCAACCATTGAGTAGCAACGAACCATGATTGTTTTGTCTCCTGACCGGTCAAGTTGGCCTCTGTAAATAAAGAGACCTGCAACTTGAAGTGGAAGAGAAACAAAGCTTTTATCTGAATTTCTTTATTGTGAGAGAAAAAACGAGTGAGGAAAGATGGCCACTGTTGAGTCCCTTGTCGAGCTCCTTCTCCCAAGACTCGCTGACCCAATCCTTCAAGAAGCCAATTTCTTATGTAGCGTTGGTGATCAAGTCAAATGGCTCGAGGCGGAATTTAAGCGGATGCAATGCTTCTTGAAAGCCGCAGACGCAAAACAAGAAGTAGATGAAAGAGTGAAGAACTGGGTGGGGGAAGTGAGAGATGTTGCATATGATGCTGAGGACGTCATCGACACCTTTATCTTCAAGGTAGCAACCTTGAGGCGAACTGGCATTAAAAGGTACACTTTCATCTTCAATGAATTGAAAGCTCGCCATCAGGTGGGATCGAAGATCAAGCGGATAAAGGCTAAAATCTGTGAGATCTCCGAAAGTAGGTCGACATATGGAATTGAAAATATAGGGCAGGGAGCAGGGACGAGCTATGCCGGTCGTAGCCACCAAGAATGGAGGCGCACTTCTCCTAATGTTCAAGAACCAGATTTTGTTGGTTTTGATAATGACTTAAAGGCATTGGTAACGCTGACTAATGAAGGAGAGCTGCGACGTTGCGTTGTTTCTGTAGTCGGAATGGGTGGTCTCGGTAAGACCACTCTTACCAGGAAAGTTTATAACACTGATAGTGTTAAGAGACATTTCCATACTCAAGCATGGATTTCTATATCACAACAGCATTCTGTAAAAGATCTTTTGCAGACCATCACAAAACGCTGTATGGGTCTGTCTAAAGAGGAGCTCGAGTTGGTGGAGAAGATGGACGTTGTTGATCTGAGCGACAAGATCTCTGAGTATCTGAAAGAAAAGAGGTACCTAATGGTACTTGATGATATATGGACAAAAGAAGCATGGAATGATCTGAAGGATGCATTTCCGGATGTGAATAATGGCAGTAGGGTCATGCTCACCACACGAAACAAAGACGTTGCTTTATTTGCAGATCCACGAAGCCAGCCCCATGAACTGCCATTTCTAACCAATGAAGAGAGCTGGAATTTGTTCTGTAAAAAAACATTCCTAGAACGAGATGGTGATTGCCCGCAGGATTTGGAGAAGCTGGGAAGAGAGATTGTAGAAAAATGCCATGGTCTCCCTCTTGCGATCGCAGTCATTGGAGGGCTCTTATCAATAATAAAGGAACCAAGGGAGTGGGAGAATGTACGCAAAAGCATCAGCTGGCAGTTTGTCGAGGGAGAAGTCCAAATCTCTAGAATATTATCTTTAAGCTATAAAGATCTGCCTTATTACTTAAAACCATGTTTTCTCTACCTGGGCAATTTTCCAGAGGACTACGAGTTCCAAGCCAAGGACTTGATTCGACTGTGGGCGGCAGAAGGGTTTCTTAAAGAAAGAGGGGAACTAACATTGGAAGAGGTTGGAGAAGATTATCTGAGGCAGTTGGTTCAGAGAAGTATGGTTCAATTGACAAGAAGAAATTCAAGCAGGGGTATCAAAAGTTGTCGCATCCACGATCTTTTGCGTGATCTGTCCATATCAGAAGCTAAGGAAAGCAAGATTCTCGAAGTTCGCGGTGACAAGGGGAGTGCGCCTCCTGCATCTACAGCCCGTCGGCTTGCAATTCACCTTAATGACCCAAGTAAGTACGGCCTGTTTGATTTTCTAATTACAGAGGTAATTCAGGTAAATGGGTAATAATTATTAACCTATGCATTCCTGGTGATGTTGACCGCCACCTTTACTCCTCATATCACCGGAGGAGAAAAATGTTAAATCATGGGGCCCACCATGATGTGTCTGTCTTATCCACACCGTCAATCCCTTTAGCCAACTCATTTTAGGGCATGAGCCAAAAAATGAGGCAGATACAAAGATCAAGTGGACCACAACACAGGAAATAATGGAAATTAAACTCCTACCATTGAAAGTTTCTTGAGGACTCCAAAAGTTTTGGATGGAACTGATATTTTTATTTCCCCTTTATCCATGACTGTGTGACCTTATGAACATGTTCGATGACAAATAAACATCAATGTGGGCCCTAGGGAGAAAATAGCTTTCAACCATTGATGTCTTAATGATCATTGTTCCCTAAGGTGTGGTCCACTATAGCTTTTAATTTTCTTCATTTTTGGGTTCATATCTTAAAATGTATTTTTCAAAAGGATGAATAGTATAAATAACTCACATATATCATGGTGGGCTCACATATTTAAATCAGTAATAACAGGTATTGTATGGACCGAAACGCTCCCGGCGAATTTCAAACAGGTGGAGTAAGTTATAATTACTTATTTTCCTATATTTACAGGGAAATTAAAAATCAAACAGCCTTCCACTCCGCACCTTCGTTCTATGTTGATCTACATCCAAAGCGATACATGGCTTGAAAAGGAACAAAGGAAGTTTCTATTCCAAGGCTTTAAGTTGCTTAGGGTGCTATATCTAGATGGTGTATACATAAGCGAGCTACCAAAGCAAATAGGTGAACTAATCCATTTGAGATATCTCAAGTGTGCTGTAGATAGTTCAGAAACCCTCCCATCATCGATAGGCAATCTTATCAATTTACAAACTCTATTTGTACAAGCTGATTATAGTCCTTTTATTGTACCGGAGACAATTGGGAAGATGCATCAGTTAAGACATCTTCAATTGGGCAAGTACAGTGATCTGTCTTCGGGAGTGATACGTGTACAAGGGCATCCAAGGCTCGACCTGATGAGTAACCTCCAGACTCTACCAGGAGTATATGCTGGCAAATGGATGGAGGGTTGCTTGGGAAAGCTCACCAATCTTAGAAAATTAAAAGTAGTTTTCGAAACAGGAGCTGATGCTGAGTTATTCTGTGAGGCGATTGTCAACCTGAACTGCCTCCATCATCTGTCGGTGTTGACGTCAGAAGGGGCAGTTGGCAATGAAAACAGAGTCTTAGCTTTGTCGTTACCTAATCTTTCACATCTTCTCAAGTTAAATAAGATGTATTTGCAAGTAAAGTTAGAGACGCTACCTGAATTTCCAACAAACCTCACCAATCTCACCTTGCTATACTCCGGGTTAAAGGAAGACCCAATGGCGACGTTGGAGAAGCTGAAAAACCTCCTCATTCTCAGATTGCTGGATTGGTCATATGAGGGAAAGGAAATGGCTTGCTCTGCACAAGGGTTTCCTCGGCTCGAATCCTTACATCTTCATCATTTATATAAATTAGAGGAGTGGAAAGTGAATGAAGGAGCTATGCCAAGTCTTTTACATTTAGATATCTGTCGCTGCGATCTATTGACAAAGCTTCCAGAAGGACTGCGACAGGTGACTACCCTCAAGAAATTGGAGTTGTGGTGGATGCCCTCTGAATTCAAAGCAAGGGTTCGAGAAGATGGGGGAGATGATTGGTATAAGATCCGGCACATACCCTCCATCAACATACGATAGATGATGAGAATCTAAGCTGTCGGACTTTAATTTCTGAGAGGTACATACATAGGTGATACTTGTTTCCACTCTTCATTTTTATTTACCTTTTAATCCATACTTCAAGTTAGTATCCTAGAAAAGCATATAGTCTCAAGAATTTTAAATTCTAGTTATATACTTTGAGAAATTTATTCTTTTACACACTTTAAATTCTTGCTATGAAAATCTGTTGCTGGTTTCTCAATTCCTTTCATAGTTTGTAAGAAAAATTAAACATTTTATTATAATTTTGGAATGCTGTTTAATTATTTCTTTATATATAAATCTGCATGCTACTTGTTTGAAAAAACGCTTCAACTAAGACCATCTTTTGAATGAGTGCATAATTACAGTTTTTGCATTTATGTATTTCTATTTTGTTGATGAATTACTTTACTATGAATAATTGCACATCATTTTTAGGCTTTAACCAGATATTTAATTTCTACTCTCTAGTTTTTCAGTGGTACAGAGGCCGGTTGGTGGCGATGCAGTGCGTAGTAAGCCCGTGTTTTTTGCTTTGGTATTTTGGGGATCCATATTGTCGCATAGCTTGCTGTCTACATATTTTTGTCATATAAGCCATTTGGTATATTTTTTCAGATGAATGGATTTTGTATTTGTTTCCTTCCTACGATAGGCGAGGCCCCGTTGATTTATTTTTTTATAGGAGCCTGCCCAAAAAAATGTACAGTCCGTTCTTGGAATTAATAATAATATAGGTGGCCTGCTCACACCTTTAATTAATGATTAAAGAAAAAAAGGCTATGATCATACAGCCCCCGTCTTGGCAAAAACAGAACACACTACATTTTATTACTGTGTTTGCACTTCTATGTAACTTGACACGTGCCAACCTGGTACATGTATTGGATATATGGGCCGTGCGCATGGTGAGACTCACTCCAGTCATTCAGATGTCATGGACAAGTTGATACGTGCACCTACGAGGTGATTAAGGACATGCTTCGATTATAGATTGGAGGGCTTTGATGGGTGTTATCTTGCATTGATTGAATCCAGCATCAGATAAGTCTCCTCCACTCCTTCTCAGTCCTTTCCTTTCCTCCCATCTTGGCCAGCATTATCATGTCCGTTGCTAGCCTCACATGTTCAAGCTCGTGCGGATCATCAACGCCTATGATAATGTCGACTATGATAACCTTACCATTCTCTGCATCTATGGCATCCTTTCATCTCTTTAAGATCTTCACACAATCCTCATCACCCCAGTTGTGTAGTACCCACTGCAACCAAGGATTGATGAGAGAGTTTACACATATGCATGACCAAGCTGCTCATCAAGCGAGTGTCACTATATAGCTTCCCTTACACAAGATTCAGGCTGTCTGCTCATCTGATGCATCATATGTTAAATGCTAACTGTCCATTACATTTGCATAGGATTGGCTCACATTATTTGCATCTGACCTGATTCTTGGACCAAGCATAAGTTGTGGGTAAGTTTTCCTAACATGTGTGTGAAGCATTGCCCAACCAAATGCAGCCACTTGCACCAATGTAGCGTAAGGGTGTGAGATAAAAGCTTTACATTAAGTGGGTCACACTTTTTAGAACTTTTGGCTTAAAAATCAAGTGTTTCCTTCCTCAAGTGGACCGTACAAAACAAATGGATGTTCGAAAGAGCTGTATTAACCATTTTTTTTTTTTGTATATTGTGCCCAATAGAGAGAGAGAGAGAGAGAGAGAGAGAGAGAGAGAGAGAGAGAGAGAGAGAGAGAGAGAGAGAGGGAGGGAGGGAGGGAGGGAGGGAGGGAGAGAGGGAGATCTGTGTTGCTGCATGTGGATGGTCATAATTCCACATGCGTGTGGGCTCAGCCTCTGTTTTATGTTAACTTGATGTGATTTTTTTAGTAGTTTAGTAGTACCACATGATAGTTGGTGTTACATGTATAATGTTCAATTGCAGTAGTGTAATTTTTGTTTTATATAAAGAACTCACGGAGGAGCTAATGCATTTGCATTTGTTTGCATTCTATCCATGCTTTGAAGCCCATATTGGATGAGTATACTAATTGCACATTTTAAGCTTGAAATGTGTTTGTCAGTAATATTCCCGCAACCTAAAAAGTTCTCTATTTGTTATGACCAAGTAAATTTAATTGCGAGTTCCTTGTCATCCAATCTTCCACAATCTCTTTTCTTGGGCAATTGATGTATCATTTTCATGTCTTTTGTAGGGCAACCATCAAGAATTAGACAGGTGCTTCGAGTAAGATTTTTGGAGCATCTTTCGTCTATGGCAGAGAGTATTAAATCGAAGTTTGGATTTCAGAGCTACTAGTCCCACTTGTTTCATGCATCAAGACACTTGAACAGAATGCCTTTGAAGCCTATACTTCCTGTTTTATCCATTATTAGTATTTAAAGTTAGGTATATGCTTCGACTTCTTTTATGGATTAAAGCAACCAAATTCCAGGATATAACTTTTAGGTTCTAATCATAAATTTCATTTTCCAGGCATTTTTCTCACAACAGAGATTGCACTGACCTGCATATGCTAAGTGACTAGATGAAGTGAAGAATGGTGGAATGGTGACTAGACAGTGATGAGATGTTTGGATGATCATTTGTATTTGTAACTCAAGGATTCATGTACTTTCCGTTTGAGATCTTTCAATAAGGAACCATGCACTGATATTCGCTACATGCTCTGCATTTTAATTTTGGGAAATTGTTCATTAGTGTTTGACTTATTTCACTGTATGCATTGTTTGCCTGTAATATGTTAGTTGAAAACTGAAATAAGAAGCAATATCTTTAGTGTAGGTCTGGGAGGGCTTCCACTATTTTTCTGCTTTAGGGATTACCTATCTCAAAGACTTGAAGCATTGGTGAGTTCTAGCACGCATCCAGATTGAGCCAATCATTTCAATAGTTTGGATCACTGAACTATGCGCTCCATTGCTCTGAAATAGTGATTCAAACCATCTAATCACTCCATAGGAAATAGGCAAACCATATCTATCATACTAGAGAAGTTCCATCATCCTCTAGACCATCCATCATGCCAGGCCCAGAAGGAAAGGGACAATTTATATTTATTATTGTAGAAAATGCATAACCATTTTCTATCATACAAGGCCATATTTGATTGTCCTCTCTCTTAAAAAGAAAAAGAAAGAGAAAAATGAAAAAGACTACTTTGATCCAATGAGTCTAACAATCTGAGCAAGGCCATTGATAATAATTATACTAGAAAGAGTCATGGATCTGAACCTTCCTTCAGGTAGGGTACAACTTGACTGACTATCCCTCTCAAAAGTCAACTTTTAGGGTATTAGTGAGATAAAACTCCTCTTGGGCAACCACTTGCACCAACAACCCACTTGGGTTTTAGCAAAATTTTAAATAAAAATTGATTATCACCCTAAAAAAACTATTATAAGTTGGAGCTCCCATATGTAGGACGGGTCCAATCTTTGCTCAAAGATCTAGACCGTCTGTAGTGAGCCTCCCTACTAATCGCCCATGTGCCTAAAAATCCCCTATATTGAAAGATCCCATGACATGGAATGTTTAGCCTTTTTGTCATTGAAATTTTGGCGTGTGTTCCATTTGGGTCAAGATTTCTCCAATTTGGGGGGGAATTTTTTTTTGTTCTTCTTTTTTAGTGGTATGTGGACGCTTCTGATTAGAGCCATCATATCTACAGCTTGAAAGACCAAATAACAAAGCTTGAGCTAAGAGCATAGTATACTACTTCCTATCACTCTCCACAACATTTTTAATCCACCTATTTAGGGGCTGGTCTTTTTTTCCTAGCTATATAAGTATGAAAGGCCTAGATCTAACAGTGTGTGAGAAAGAAAAACCTCAGGCCCCAGCAAGTCCTCTTAGCCCCCCTGTCAAGATATGATTGACAGTACATGTTAAGAGGATTGCATGGTTTTAAAACTTGGACAAATCTGATACAACTAAGACTCAGGATTCCCCCATTCGATCGATTCTGCTTGGAAAGTCAATCCAAGTCGTTATATTAGATAACATTCATGCAGTGCCGGCCGGATGGGCGTCTTGGATCTCTTACATGAGTTGGATGCATGTGTACATATAGTAGACATCTGCAACCTTTTATGCATTTTGATTTAATTAGGAAATGGAAAGACAATGTAGTAAAGCACCACCAAATGTTAATTGTGGGATTTTTTCTAACTGTTTTCATCCTGCGCATGTTTGGATAAATGGAATGTACGTAGAAATGGAAATCTTTTTCAGTGATAGGACCGTATGTCCGGATACATGACTGCAAAGCCTTAATTATTACTCTTATCCACGGTTAAAATCCTTAGGAAATAAGATACAAGATGACTACCGTGCAATGAATATGAAAATTTTATTTTATATCCAAACAAATTCATATTTTTTGAAATCCTATTTTCTAGGGTAACGGTAAAGTTATCATTTGCGTGGCATTACATGATCCGCATAATTCAAATACATCATGTGGATCCCCAACTTCAATAAAGGTCATTCATCATATGGGCATTACTTTGATGTCTACCATATATAATGTGGGTATCGCAATTGTTGTGGACTGTCCATCATGTGGGGCTCACTTGATGTGGACAGCGCATCATGCCTGTCATATTTTGATGTGGGTCATCCATCATGTGGGACTCACCTTTGATATGAACATGCATTATATGGGTCCACCTTCATGTGGACCATTCATCATGTGGGGGACAACCTTCAATATGGACGGATGGTTCATCATGTGGGCTCACTTTTAATGTCAACCTTCCATCATGTGGTCCCACCTTTAATGTCCACCATCCGTCATGCGGGTCTCACCTTTGATGTGGACTGTCCATCATGTGGGGCCCGCTTAATGTTAATCGGTTATTATGTGAGGCCACACTTTGGTGTGGGCCATCAGTGCCTATCTTAATGTGTACTTTCATCACATGGGACCCACCTTGAATATAAGTTGTTCATCGTGTGAGACTATTTTAAAAAGATTTAAAAAGAAAGAAAAAAAAAAAAAAGGCAAGATGTACGAATTATCTAAAAAGTTTGAGAATAAACGTGTCCAAAAATAAACAAGATTACAGGGGTTTTGGCGGTTGCACGTGTACACATGCGAAGTCGATCGAGCGTGCACTTCGCACCTCTCTGCCTAAAAAGCCTTTAAAGTATGACTACGGAAAAAAAAAAAAAAAAAAAACTTTTATATTTTGGAAGATTATGACCATCCATGCACATGCACCACTCCTTGTACAAGTGCATTTAGCTGCACATAATCCAAACCGTCCAATCTTGCAGGTGTACTTTAGATGGGTTACAGCAATAAGACCATATGAATCAGAGAATCTGTACATCCCTCCGGTAGACAGTTGATTGTTGAATTTGGTCAATCACATCAAACAACCAAGGCAATCTATGCCAACGTGTCACATTTTAGGAAGTCCAATCCTTGTAAAAGGTCGCCTAGCATGAAATTCAGGCTGTAACGAAAGTTAATTGAGCAAGACCATCTAAATCAATGGACATCCCTTGATTTGATCCATCTTACGGTTTGAACAACCTGATGTGTGGATCTATCCAATATTCCCTTCATTCCATAACTGATAAAAAAAAAAAAAAAAAAAGCAGCTCAGATGTCTTGAGGATATCACACGTTGGAGGGAAAGAAGGAGATCTTGGTAGACCTATGATGGCCGTGGGAGTACTGGATCATTTGTTCTCGTACCATAATCAACAGAATGCGACTTGGCTGCCAGCCCCAGAACCAGCCATGTGGGTGTAGCCATGGGCCTGACAATGCGGAAAAACTCATCACATATGAACCACAACAAAGAAAATCATTCAAAATTAATGTACAATATTAATATAGTTGTGGACCATAAGAATCTTCAAACATGAAACTAAAAAGACCCTTTCGTGGATTCACCACTATCTAATTAAAGTAAACGGATTATATCAACTAAAGGGTAAGTTAAATTTTAATTTTAGGTGAGACCTACTTTCCTTTTTAAAAGACATTTTACTTTTTTCGACAAGAGCATGCGGTATGAGAGGCAGCTATGACAGATGGACATTTTCATCATATGAAAAATGAAAAACTGGATATACAGGGCTACAATTCCTTACGTCTAGTTCATACGGGCTCGTACAACTACCACATCACCTTACGTTAGGGGGCCACCTAGACCAAAAACCCTACATAGCATGAGGAATGGAGGCATCAACTCCGGCTGTAAGTAATTCTTTACACAGTAGAATATTGAAATGCCTTTTTCTTTGATATTAATCATGGTGCCTTTACTCAACCATGCTAGCTTGCATGTATTTGTGTACTTGTCCAGACCTGCAACCCTGCAGACAACCTTCACAGTTTTAATGCCGGTTTCAACTAAGGTGTGCGCAGCTTCAATGGATCCGGGTGGGTGGGATCCCTGACTGCAGGACCCATTGTGATGTATGTTCTTTATATTCACTCTATTTATCTATTTTAAAAACTCATTTCAAGAAATGATCCTGAAAATGAAGCCGATCCAAATTCCAAGTGGACCATAATACGAAACCGTGGTAATTGACCATTAATAACTTCTCGTGGGCCACAAAAGTTTTGGACTAGGCTGATATATACTTGTTTGGTCTCTTCATCCGGGTTTTTGTGACCTTATCAACAGGTTAGATCACAGATAAACATTGCGGTGGCTCATTTGAAGTTTTTAATGGTGGAGATTCAATCACGAATGTTTCTTGTGGTATGGTCCACCTAAGATTTTGGATCTGCTTCATTTTTGGGATCATGCCATAAAATGAGCCATCAAAAATGGATGGACGGTATGGATGTAAGGCACATATATCAGTGGGCTCCACACTTAGGAATCCACTGCCCAAACCACCCTCATTTCCTACTTGTCTTGTTTTTTTTTTTTTTTTTTTTTTTTCCTCATTACCAATTGTCGTAATTTATTCAGCTATTACATTATCTAATAATGGCTCATTATAGGAGGAGATGTTTCTTTTCAAACAATCGTCATTGGTGTTGCTATATCTTTTCCATCCAACTATTTTTAATCAAATGGAACAATCCTAGTATGTGATGGTTTCACAGAAGTGAGAAGGAAAATTTTTATTTTCTTCGATCCTATGTTGTTGAACTGTACTCAGGTGACAAGCAGCTTTCCAACTATATATGTCAACAACACTTTCTCCAACTCACTATGATGATCATTTACAGTGGATTCTCAATTCAACCTAACCACAAATTGCTCACAAACTTGTATTTGGATACAGTGGCAAGAAAATATGGGATCACCTAACAAAGCTACAACAAGAGAGAATGTCACGCTCCGAAATTCGGATACAGAGTGTGTACCCTCAGACCCGAGTTTCGGCTCATGACACGTACACCGAGTGTACTTAATTCATTCTCCATACAATTATTTAAAGGCACAATTTAATGAATCCTAAGTTCACATCCAATTTTAGCATCCATTCATCCATGTTTGTATTATCTTCGTATAATTTCCGTTATCATATATTCAAAATCACATCAGGAATCATCTAAACAGGAATCATCGAGTCCACTCATTTGAAATTTCATTCAACAAAAAATAAAATAAAATTTAAATTTAAAGTCATTCTAAAACAGAAATAAAATAATAATAGGAAACAGATGTCCCGTTTAATTATTCTACTGGTCCAACGACGTAAGCTTGTCTTCAGTTAAATACGGCCACTAATCCTGTGGATCATCTACTGGTTTGACTTCATATTCTTGCTCTTGAGTCGTTCTATCTGCTTCAATTCCATCTGTACGGTTTTTCCATCAATAAACCGTCAGCTGGCCAGGCCCAGTGAGTGAACCCATCCTGGTTCGTGCACAGTACAATTAAAATAATATATACAAGTAAAGCATAAAAATCAGAAATACAATACAAATAATTAAGGCGTATGCTATGAATGGTATTGATGATGCATCAAGTGGGTATAAAGAGAAACCGTCCACTTGCTTGAGTTGGATATCGACAACCCGCATCTGCACTTGGCAGGCTTCTACCGTTGGTAGGCATGGGCAAGGCCCGCATCCCCCCCATTGGGCAGGCTTCCACATATAGTGGGCTTCTAGTGGGTATAATGGGCTGTCCCCTAGGTAATCATACAAGAGTATTAATAATGTCAGGCATGAATGTTTGATGCAGCAGTAATCATATCAACAGTCAAATACATCTCTCCTTATGAGAGGCCTTTCACATATTCATAATCCAAGAATATCTTAGCACTAATCAGTTTATAAACAATTTAATCAAGTTATTCACAACAACAAATTATTTTAATCATATGGAGAGGAAACATGTTGGGATTACTCACCTGATGATTTAAAGAGGAATCCGATGGAGCAGATCAGAATTTACTTATAAATAATCCATATGCAGTACACCATAATATTAAAATATATATATTAAACTCATAAAGTATTTGATTTTTTTTTATTACTAATTAAGGTCTTACATGAGAGTGATACTCAAGTAACATACGTAATAGATAGGGTTCATCTTATCTATTTTGGCCCAAAAACACACTAGATATCTTATAAGATGAACCACCACATGGATGGCTTGGATCTTCTAATAGCATGTCATAATGATACATAATTTAGCCTATGTATATTTTGTCATAAACATGCATGCAACTTATTTAAGTTTTACCGTGCATCAGAAGGTGGAGTTACATTATACTTTATATATCTAACACACAATTATTTTTATGTGGGTCCTGCTTACAGGGATCTGGATTGACTATATGGTTACCATTGCTATATTGACCTTTGAGAAAAATTTCTAATCTAATCTGAAATATGTGGGACCTGTAATAACGTAAATGATTATTGTACAACTACTATTATTTTCTTTCTGTATGGGTCACACACATTTTAGATATGTCCTAAATTTACACTCTTACTCCATAATAACCTTCCAAACCAAATGGATGGATTAGATACAATATATGCATCACTGTGAGTCCACAATCTGATGACCCAAGATGGTTTCTAACGTTAAAAGCCGCACTTGGTTTCAATGCTGACAATCAAACTTTATTTTTTTATACTTATTTATTTAATTTTTTTGATAGGTCCCATGAAAATCTAAACCATGAATGACATAGGTAATCTCCTCATAAAGGACAAGCCTAAAAGATCTACTCGAAATAACACTTTTGTAGCTCACAAGAATATTCGAAGGTGCCTATTTAATTTTCACTGTTTAAGGCGATGTGATCCACATGAGTTTTCTTTCGAATAAAATTTTCAACCCCAAGACATTTAATTAGTTACAAGATTATTAGACGGTACGGATTTGATACGTACATCAAGAAAGCCCCGCATATAAGGCCCATAAATCCGGACTAATTCCGGTAACGTAAATAGCCCAACTTCACTTTTGCACGCTGGAGTGTTTTTACACCCACTCTATATTATTACACTTTTGTCATGATAACCCATACATAATATGTGTGCATAAGATCTATTTCATTATTCATCACTTTACTAACATAGTTTTTAATACATTGGTAGAAAAATGAGGTAGATTCGTTATTCTGATGGATCATACTACCATGAACCAACACTGACCGTTCTTCCACCATTAAAATATGTGTTTTTCTTATTTCAAACCCTCCTAACTTTCTATGTAAAATCTAATTTGTTCATTGGTTCACCCAATTATAGTTTAATGGTTAAAATAATTGGTATCTCCATCGGAACTCCCTGTGGCCCCAATGGATATTCCAACGGTGAGTGCCTAATGAATTCTATTTTACATATTATGGCCTACTAAAATGTTAATTAAGCCTAATTTTTGGAGGTTTTCCATATTTTGGTCCTTAGAACCTAATGGACTGAATTGATCGGACCGTATATGTAAAATAACTCCAATATGTAATTCAAGTAAAATAAACAAAAAGAACTTACGTGTTTCCTTTTAATTCTCGTTACATGCGTAAAGTGTTCCAATGTGCATCGTGCATATGCGCACATATTAATATATGTGCACATGCATTGCACCCATGGTAGATCTACGCCGTCCATCACATAAACCCAAAGCATAATAACATATTAAAATAAAAATCTAAAATAAAATAAAATAAATACTAACCCGTGCAAGCCGTTCTTTCACTAATTTCTCTCATTCTATATTTTTTTCTTCTTCTTATTATTTTTTTTACTTATTTTTGATCGATGAGAAATGTCCATCCTTATAAAGAAAAGAGAGTTGCTCGGATAAGATGGATAAGATAACAATAAAGGGGGTTACAACCGGTTTGATGTCTTTTTTTTTTTGTAAAAATAAAATTTTAAAATTTTAAAATTTAAGGAACGCACAAATTGGAGTTGTTACAATTTTAATTTTCATTGATATGTGGGGTCCATCATGTTGCTTATGAGAAATCTACTCCGCCCATCCACTTCATTATATCATGTTACGTTATGGGCTGATAGATGAGACAAATATAATATTCCGGTGATCTATATGATAGGACAGGAAACTCTCAAGATTTAATATGGATTGTTGACGACTTCTTGGCTAGTACGTGAATGGCCCAGATCATGCATATGTTGGCTTAACAGATGGTGGACAGTGAAGGATGGATCGATATTGGACTAGGTGGACGATAAGTAGTGTAGTCTTGAAGAAACGTAGTTTGCTAGGCGTCTTAAAACGTTGTAGTTGTACATGGAGACAGATGAGTCTTATATTATATTTCTAATAAATATTTTCAAACTTAAATATTTTCTATTCAAACCGTTTATTTAGAGTGAAACTTTACCAAAGATTACCATTTTACGTGCTCTACAAACAGACAAAGTTTGGGCCTTGATCTCTCAGGGATGACCAAGATGCCTATTTAACGGCTTATATCTATTTATAACTCAAAACAATGTCTATCGACATCCTATGTAAACATTAACCAATAGTTTTGATGTATACCTTATGATCTACCTAATGAATGATTCATTTAAATATTTGGATGGCCCAATTGGCAGATCTAACTGTGATGGATGATCAATTGATGGTCTAAATTTTAAATAATTAGATGGTTAAAATGTTAATCATATTTATCGGTTATTGTACGGTCATTTTTGTAAATGGATATGTATAAAGTAGTTTTTGAATACGATCTATGTTAGAAATGTATAATATTATATTCAAGTTATTGGTTCGCAGGTGTAAAATACATAGATCATGATTTTAACGGTAAATTAAGCATCTTCATAATTGATAAATATGGTGAACGGATCAGAATGTTAATTTGACGTATATACGAGTGGATATAAAGTTCTAGTAGCTACTTTACTTTGATCAAGTGGTCCAAATTTAAAGTCGTTGGTTAAATATCCTCATCTAGATAGTTAATTTAACGGTCGGTTTGATGAACGGGTGAGAATACTAGGGTATTCAGGGGTTTATCGTATTAATCAATAGTCGGTTGACGTAATCTAGGGGTGGAAATTATTTTCTATGGTTGAGATTCAAGTTAAACTACATAAATATTAATGAATTTATAAGTGTACAGTTGAACAAGTGTAAAAGTGTAATCGTACATTCTTACATACAGGTAAACTCACACCCAAAATTTCGGGTTGTACATTTATTTATTTATTTATTTATTTTTTATTATTATTATTATTATTATTATTATTATTATTATTATTATTATTATTATTATTATTTGGATTCTATAACAAGTACACTATCCTTTTATAAAATTTTAGCTTAGTAAGCAATTCACATGAATTTCTAAAATTCCTACGGTATGACTTTTCTAAAATTTGACAAATTTTGACAAGTCTACATTAAGTTCCCAAATCAGTATAATGACTGCCTGATTTCGATTTTCTAATTATTTTTATTTTAATTTAGATTTGTCTATCTTCGATCAGGATTTTGAATCGCCTCAATTGGAATTATACTTTTATAGTTATGAATTTTACAAGTTAGGTGATCCAACTATCCAACGGTACTTTGTTGACTAAATATCTTTAAGATTTATATTGGATTCAGAATAGCCCATTTCAATTTAAAATATATTTGATTAAAGTGTAAGAAACTTAGATTTTTATTTTTTTTGTCCTACAATAATTTAAAGGGTATATATTTTTTTAGTATTTATGATCATTATTCCATACATCAATCAAAGGAGAAATTCTAATGTCAAGTTTCTAATTCCAAGGGTTTACAATTTATGAAATGTAGTGGGGTACATAACTTACAGGTCACTTTAGGTTTTAAGAAAGCCTCTCTTTGATACCATTCTGTCACGCTTCGAAATTCGGATACAGAGTGTGCACCCTCAGACTCGAGTTTCGGCTCATGACACGTACACCGAGTGTACTTAATTCATTCTCCATACAATTATTTAGAGGCACAATTTAATGAATCCTAAGTTCACATCCAATTTTAGCATCCATTCATCCATGTTTGTATTATCTTCCTATAATTTCCGTTATCATATATTCAAAACCACATCAGGAATCATCTAAACAGGAATCATCGAGTCCACTCATTTGAAATTTCATTCAACAAAAAATAAAATAAAATTTAAATTTAAAGTCATTCTAAAACAGAAATAAAATAATAATAGGAAACAGATGTCCCGTTTAATTATTCTACTGGTCCAACGACGTAAGCTTGTCTTCAGTTAAATACGGCCACTAATCCAGTGGATCATCCACTGGTTTGACTTCATATTCTTGCTCTTGAGTCGTTCTATCTGCTTCAATTCCATCTGTACGGTTTTTCCATCAATAAACCGTCAGCTGGCCAGGCCCAGTGAGTGAACCCATCCTGGTTCGTGCACAGTACAATTAAAATAATATATACAAGTAAAGCATAAAAATCAGAAATCCAATGCAAATAATTAAGGCGTATGCTATGAATGGTATTTTGATGATGCATCAAGCGGGTATAAAGAGAAACCGTCCACTTGCTTGAGTTGGATATTGACAACCCGCATCTGCACTTAGCAGGCTTCTACCGTTGGTGGGCATGGGCAAGGCCCGCATCCCCTCATTGGGCAGGCTTCCACATATAGTGAGTTTCTAGTGGGTATAATGGGCTGTCCCCTAGGTAATCATACAAGAGTATTAATGATGTTAGGCATGAATGTTTGATGCAGCAGTAATCATATCAACAGTCAAATACATCTCTCCTTATGAGAGGCCTTTCACATGTTCATAATCCAAGAATATCTTAGCACTAATCAGTTTATAAACAATTTAATCAAGTCATTCACAACAACAAATTATTTTAATCATATGGAGAGGAAACATGTTGGGATTACTCACCTGATGATTTAAAGAGGAATCCGATGGAGCAGATCAGAATTTACTTATAAATAATCCATATGCAGTACACCATAATATTAAAATATATATATTAAACTCATAAAGTAGTTGATTTGTTTTGATTACTAATTAAGATCTTACATGAGAGTGATACTCAAGTAACATACGTAATAGATAGGGTTCATCTTATCTATTTTGGCCCAAAAACACACTAGATATCTTATAAGATGAACCACCACATGGATGGCTTGGATCTTCTAATAGCATGTCATAATGATACATAATTTAGCCTATGTATATTTAGTCATAAACATGCATGCAACTTATTTAAGTTTTACCGTGTATCAGAAGGTAGAGTTACATTATATTTTATATATCTAACATACAATTATTTTTATGTGGGTCCTGCTTACAGAGATCTGGATTGACTATATGGTTACCATTGCTATATTGACCTTTGAGAAAAATTTCTAATCTAATATGAAATATGTGGGACCTGTAATAACGTAAATGATTATTGTACAACTACTATTATTTTCTTTCTGTATGGGTCACACACATTTTAGATATGTCCTAAATTTACACTCTTACTCCATAATAACCTTCCAAACCAAATGGATGGATTGGATACAATATATGCATCATTGTGAGTCCACAATCTGATGACCCAAGATGGTTTCTAACGTTAAAAGCCGCACTTGGTTTCAATGCTGACAATCAAATTTTATTTTTTTGTACTTATTTATTTAATTTTTTTGATAGGTCTCATGAAAATCTAAACCATGAATGACATAGGTAATCTCCTCATAAAGGACGAGCCTAAAAGATCTACTCGAAAATACACTTTTGTGGCCCACAAGAATATTCGAAGGTGCCCATTTAATTTTCACTGTTTAAGGCGATGTGATCCACATGAGTTTTCTTTCGAATAAAATTTTCAACCCCAAGACTTTTAATTAGTGACAAGATTATTAGACGGTACGGATTTGATACATACATCAAGAAAGCCCCGCATATAAGGCCCATAAATCCGGACTAATTCTGGTAACGTAAATAGCCCAACTTCACTTTTGCACGCTGGAGTGTTTTTACACCCACTCTATATTATTACACTTTTGTCATGATAACCCATACATAATATGTGTGCATAAGATCTATTCCATTATTCACCACTTTACTAACATAGTTTTTAGGACATTGGTAGAAAAATGAGGTAGATTCGTTATTCTGATGGATCATACTACCATGAACCAACACTGACCGTTCTTCCACCATTAAAATATATGTTTTTCTTATTTCAAACCGTCCTAACTTTCTATGTAAAATCCAATTTGTTCATTGGTCCACCCAATTATAGTTTAATGGTCAAAATAATTGGTATCTCCATCGGAACTCCCTGTGGCCCCGATGGATATTCCAACAGTGAGTGCCTAGTGAATTCTATTTTACATATTATGGCCTACCAAAATGTTAATTAAGCCTAATTTTTGGAGGTTTTCCATATTTTGGTCCTTAGAACCTAATGGACTGAATTGATCGGACCGTATATGTAAAATAACTCCAATATGTAATTCAAGTAAAATAAACAAAAAGAACTTATGTGTTTCTAAGTGTTCCAATGTGCATCGTGCATATGCGCACATATTAATATATGTGCACATGCATTGCACCCATGGTAGATCTACGCCGTCCATCACATAAACCCAAAGCATAATAACATATTAAAATAAAAATCTAAAATAAAATAAAATAAATACTAACCCGTACAAGCCGTTCTTTCACTAATTTCTCTCATTCTATATATATTTTTTTTCTTTTTATTATTTTTTTTTTACTTATTTTTGATCGATGAGAAATGTCCATCCTTATAAAGAAAAGAGAGTTGTTCGGATAAGATGGATAAGATAACGATAAAGGAGGTTACAACCGGTTTGATCTCTTTTTTTTTAAAAAAAATAAAATTTTAAAATTTTAAAATTTAAGGAACGCACAAATTGGAGTTGTTACAATTTTAATTTCCATTGGCAGATCTGACTGTGATGGATGATCAATTGATGGTCTAAATTTTAAATAATTAGATGGTTAAAATGTTAATCATATTTATCGGTTATTGTACGGTCATTTTTGTAAATGGATATGTATAAAGTAGTTTTTGAATACGATCTATGTTAGAAATGTATAATATTATATTCAAGTTATTGGTTCGCAGGTGTAAAATACATAGATCATGATTTTAACGGTAAATTAAGCATCTTCATAATTGATAAATAAGGTGAACGAATCAGAATGTTAATTTGACGTATATACGAGTGGATATGAAGTTCTAGTAGCTACTTTACTTTGATCAAGTGGTCCAAATTTAAAGTGGTTGGTTAGATATCCTCATCTAGTGGTAAATAGTTAATTTAACGGTCGGTTTGATGAACGGGTGAGAATACTAGGGTATTCAGGGGTTTATCCTATTAATCAATAGTCGGTTGATGTAATCTAGGGGTGGAAATTATTTTCTATGGTTGAGATTTAAGTTAAACTACATAAATATTAATGAATTTATAAGTGTACAGTTGAACAAGTATAAAAGTGTAATCGTACATTCTTACATACAGGTAAACTCGCACCCAAAATTTTGGGTTGTTACAGAGAATACATACAAAATATTCACTTGGAATCAGATATTAGAAATCCACAAAAATAAAATTTCTCACTTATCAAGTATTACTGTAAATTGCATTTTATATGAGAATAAATATTAACTCATTACTCCCCATCTTTTCAATGTACCTGTCTGTGTTCGTGGACAACAAAAACAGCGCATGAACTACATATATGGAAATGCAATATCTATTTCAGTTGATGCTAGGATTGAAATGTAAATTTAATTTTATAAACATTCAGATTCTTAGAAATGAAAATAGTAGTATAGTTGCCTTGGCCATCCCATAACTATTGAAAAAAGAATATTGACTATGAATGATGGTTGTTCATTCCGAGGAGCGTCTTCTCTTTTGTCACACAACGATATTAGTTTTGGTACACATCAGGCCATGCATATCTTCAGTTAAAATCCACCAACCATCATGTAGGTGATGCCTTCATCCAAAAAGAAGCCAAAACCGAAGGGTTGGTTTTTAATCAGGAATACTATGGATTTTTTTAGTGTCTATTTTTTATTTTTATTTTTTGTGTATGTAGCACACATAAGAAAGTGGATGGATTAAAATCATTTCAATGGTAAATAGGGATTTTTATTAATTTTCAAGCTAAGCTAGCTTGGCCTTGCGCTTGCTGTGCTGAGCCAAACCTGATCCATTGGCAAAGATGTGAAAGTACGTGGTCAAGAAGAAAGCGCACCATTGAGAGATTAAAAAATAACCTTTATTTTTTTTGGTTAAAACATTAACAGGAAAAATATCTCTTTATTTTTCATTTCTTAACCAAAAATGATTAAAATAAAGTTAATTGATTAAAACAAAACAAAACCGTTATTGGCTTACTACCAATTTTGGGCCACTTAATGATGAGATCAGTTTTGAGAAAAGTAGTATCAATACAGGAGCAGCTTCTATCTATCACATGTGTGTGAGAGGTTATGACATGCACTAATTCGAGTGCAGTTTTGGCCCACTTTTAATTGTGAACTAAGGCAGTTTTGATGTCGGTCATTCATCATGTGGGCCTATTTTTTATGTGAACTATGTATCATGTGGGCGTGCTTTGATGTGGACCTTTCATCATGTGGAGCTCCAACTTAAACATGGGTCATTCATCTTATGGGCCCACCTTTGATGTTCACTATATATAATGTGGGTCCTACTTATTTGTGGACCGTCCATCATGTGGGCCCACTAAATATGGATAGTCTATCACATGGGGCATATTTTGCCGTGGGTCATCCATCATGTGGAACTCGTCTTTGATATGAACCATGCATTATGTGGGTCTACTTTGACGTGTACAATTCATCATGTAGGGCTCAACTTTCAATATAGACCGTGCATCATGTGGGCCTATCTTTCATAGCAACCTTTCATCATGTAGTCCCACCTTTAATGTCCACCATCCATCATGTGGGTCTCACCTCTGATGTAGACTGTCTATCATGTGGGGCCTACTTAATGTGGACTGATTATTATGTGGAGCCACACTTAATTTGGTGTAGGCCATCCATCATATGGGGCACACCTCTATACTACGGTGCATTATGTGTGCTTATCTTAATGTGTATTCATCCTGTGGCACCAACCTTCAATATGAGTTGTTGATCATGTGGGCCACTTAAAAAAGAAAAAAGAAAAAAGAAAAAATAGAAATTATCTCAAAAGTTTAAGAATAAACTTGTGCAAAAATAAACAAGATTACAGGGGTTTTGGACGTTGCACGTGGGCAAGCGTGCACTTCGCACCTCTCTGCCTATAGACTTTTCTGCAAAATGCGGGTTAGAAGAAAAAAAAAAAAAACTTTAATATTATGGGAGAGCATGACCATCCATGCGGATGCACCACTCCTTATACATGTACATGTACATTTAGATGCATATAATCCAAACCGTCCAATCTCGCAGGCTCACTTCAGAGGAAGCGGATTGTGTACTAAGTAACTTAGTACCCTATGCGTAGTGAGTAAACTGCAGGACCCACCATGATGTATTTATTTTATCTACTCCGTCCATACATTTTATAATTTAATTTTAGTACATGATATTAGAAATCAAGCCCATAAAAATCTCAAATGGGCCACACCACAGGAAACAGTGTGAATTGAACATCTACCACAGGAAACAGCGTGAAATGTAAATTCAATTTTATAAACATTCAGATTCTTAGAAACGAAAATAGCAGTATAGTTCCTGGGCCATCCCAAAACTATTGAAAAAAGAATATTGACTAAGAATGATATTAGTTTCCGTACACATCAGGAATATATACCATCCATGAAGGTGTGTCCACTTGAACAGCTTTGTTCCGGTGGTCTACAGGACTGCTCTGCTCATATATTACGGTGGAAACTATCCACCAGAGCCAAAGACCGCACGCAATGTCAGAAAATTTCAGGCCTTTGGATGACCTCGATACCCGGACAGGGAATCAAGCTGCATAAAACCAAGACAATTCATTATTATAAGATGAGGACCCAAGAAAAATCAGTCACTGGCCAACGCAGTTTAGCTGGTTACCCTAGCACTAGCCATATAGCTTGTGTCAAGGCTGTATCAACCCCACCATAATGTATTTGTTTTATCCGCATAATCTATTCATTTTTTTCAATTCATTTTAAATCATAAGCCTAAAACCGAGGTAGATCCAAAGCTCTAATGGGCCACACTAAGGAAACAGTAGGGATCATCGCTTACATGTAACTTTGATCTCCTTTGAACCGTTCGTACAACTCGGAGCCCAAAGAGCGTCCGTGCTCGTCTTTGCGGAAGCGGATTGGCTGGTGTACCACACATCAGCAGTGTAGCTGCTGTATTGACATCAGCAAAGTTATGTGGGTCTCATCATGAGGTATGTGTTATATCCAAACTGTCCATCCATTTTTTGAGCTCGTCTTAAGGCTTGAGACGAAAAATAAGACAGATCTAAATATAAATTAGGCCACACTGAAAGAAGCAGCGGAAAATTGAACTTCTACCATTGATACCCTTTTAGGGTAACAGAAGTTTTGGATGAACATGAAATTTGTTTTTTCTATTCATACAGGTATTTGTAACCTTATGAACATCTTAGATGGAGAATAAACATTATGGTAGGCCCTATGAATTTTTTAACGGTGAAAAATCATTATTCCTTCGGCTATTTTTGTGTGGTCAATTTGAACTTTGGATATGATTCATTTTATTTTTTTATGTTCTAAAATGACTTCAAAAAATTGATGGACGGTGTGGATATAATAAATACATTATTATGGGGCTCATGTAATTTTGATCTCATTTAACAGTTGATAAAACCCGATATCAAGAGTGTCTGCGCCCGTGTGCGCACCACACGTATCTACACAGCACATAGCTGATGTGTGGTACAGCAGCCAAATTCGCTTCCGGACTTTGTACGACACGTGTCTACACAAGCTATATAGCTGGTGAGGGTTACAGCTGCCAATCCGCCTCTATATATAGTACTTAGTTCAGCCAATCAACATCGTGCAACACACCATAGTGCAATTATTGAAAGATATGGGATCCACCATATGGCTGGTGTGTGTTACAGCTGCAAAACCGCCTCCATATATAGCACGAGTCCGGATCCTCTGTTATCTGGTCAACAGAGAATTCCTAATACCCTGAAAATCATTGGTCCACGTCAACACTCGCTGAAAAAATAAAAAAAATAAAAAA
Organism: Magnolia officinalis; assembly: GCA_021015155.1. Classification (NCBI taxonomy): domain Eukaryota; kingdom Viridiplantae; phylum Streptophyta; class Magnoliopsida; order Magnoliales; family Magnoliaceae; genus Magnolia; species Magnolia officinalis. The sequence continues at coordinate 6,817 of JAJHSJ010001708.1, read as the reverse complement.
ATGCTTCGGACGCCAAACCACTAGGGTAACAGGAAAACCCTGTTGACCCGATAACACTAGTTCAGTCAACATCGTGCAGCACACCATCGTGCAATTATTGAAAGACATGGGATCCACCGTAGTGCATTATTAAAGGGGAAGTTTAGGACTGTGGACCCCACCTTTTATCCAGCTGGTTTTACTCAGTAGGCTGTTTCTCTGATCGTACTGAGTAAACTTGGTTGGCCCGTGAATATATTTGGTCTATCCACACTCTCCATCAATTTTTCCATCTTATTTTAATGGTTGAGAATAAAATTTAAGCATACCCAAAGATCAAGTGTACCATATCATAAGAAACAATTAGAATAATGATTTCCACAATTGAAACTTTACAGGGCCCACAGTGATGTTTATTTCTCATCCAACCTGTTCATGAGATCATACAAACATGGACGAAGGGAAAACACAAATACAAGCTTAATCCAAAACTTCCGTCGCCCCAAGAAAATTTCAAATGTAAATGTTCAATTCACACTGTCCTATGGTGTGGTCCAATTGAGGCTTGAATATACTTCAGTTTTAGGTTCAAGCCCTAAAATTATCCGGTAAAATGGATGGACGGAGTGGATAAAATATATCAATCGCTGTGGACCCCACATAGTTTACTCAGTACGCAATCCGCTTCCGTGTGTGGTACAGCAGCCAAATCCGCTTCCAGTCTTCGATCGACACGTGTCCACACAAGCTATATAGCTGGTGTGTGTTACAGCTGCCACTTCGCCTCCATATATAACACTGGGTCAGTAAACATCGTGCAGCACACCATAGTGCAATTATTGAAAGACATGGGATCCACCGTAGTGCATTATTAAAGGATATGGATTCCATGAAAAGAAATGATATGGTCCACCATGGTGCATTATAGAGGGCGTGAGATCTGACCGTGACTTGGCTCTGACAGCAGGGCTCACGCCAATGTATGAATTAAATATCCATGCCGACCACATTTTTTTCATATTATTTTAGGACATGACTTTAAAATGATACGATGTTAATTTCAAGTGGACTGACCACACGAAATAGTGGTCATTGAACACCCATTGCTAAAAACTTCCTAGCGTCCTAATGTTTATTGGCCATCAAATAGCAAGAATCTGATGAGAATAACAAGACAAACAACTTAGATGAGAGATTGGGTAAGAGTTCGGCACTGACTACTGAACACGACCTCCGCAATCAATCTGAGCACCAACCATAAGCAATGGTCTCAGTCGCTTAGCTAATATTTAGCTGTCGCAACCAAGGAACAACTGTAAGCAATGACCTAACCCTGACTAAAGGCACTAACCTCGAAGCTTGACTTCGACTATAATTGACAATTAAGTTCGGTCTGCAGGACTTCAAAGGTCAGCATCGGCTGTTAACCACGACCTCCTTGGATGCCGACTGTTGGGGGCCTTTCATAAAACCTTAGGATCTAGCCCTCCAGAACAAACCGGAATTATGGATAATAAAGCAATGAAAACAATCAATGCATCAATCACACATCACATAAGAGATTTTACGTGGAAACCCTCAAAGAGGTAAAAACCACGGGACCTCGTCCAGATCAACAATCCACTATGACGTAGAATGTTACAACCTTCTTCACTCACGCAGGAGTGGATAAACAATAAGAGAAATAGAGAAAACGGAGAGATCTAACCGATTACGAGGACATAGAAGCGCTGAGATATAGATTGCACCGTAGATAACCTTCACAGCAAAACCTCCCTTCTATAAGCTTCATCTCTCTCTTTCTCTCTCTCTCTCACACTTTTGATAGCCCTAAACCCTTTAGCAAATCCCTTATAAAGCTTTAGAAAACCCTCTTGTCATACCTAGAAAACCTTAGGCAACCTCTTTTATAGTTTAAAAAACTTCCCTTTCGCATCCCAGTTGTGAAAGGACTCAAATCCGCAGTTTCGCGTAAAATCGTGGAACAAACTGCGTAATCTACGACTAGTCCTGGAAATTTCATGACTGGTCTTAGCCTCCTTCGACTGGTCGAAGCTCTCCTACGACTGGTCGAAGCCCACCTTCGACTGGTCGAAGCTCACCTACGACTGGTCGAAGATCGCGGAGAAAAATCATCCGAACTCGCTGGACTTTGAGTCGTACCACGACTCGAACCACTACTGGTCGAATACCAACCCACGACCGGTCGAGCAGGGCTCACGACCGTCGAAGACGGGTCAAAAAACCCATCACCGACCATCAGGAGATGTCTCCTTCGTATACAGAAAGGATTATCTCTACAGGATCTTTGTTGAGAATCACGCCGAAATAAGTGTCATACACCTAAGGAAAGATTCCTTGTGTATTACGAATTTACATGGCAGACTCATTACCATATACAGAAGAAGTTTTGAAAGGCTATAAATAAGAACCTAACCTATGATAGAAGGTATGCATTATCATCATAATTCTACTAAACATATGGTGTGCTTATTCTAAGTTAAGCATAGGAGGGTCCTTAAATAGGTCCCATCGTCATTTGGTTTTGCAAGTACATGACGGTGCAGCATGACTACCAGATCACAGCATCAACGATTACAAAGATAACAATCAATTGTCTAGGTACCTTATTTTTTGCTGAATTTTAATTCATTATCCACGATGGTCTCTACCATTCGTAGAGTCTAAATTTACGAAGACAGACATGTTGCACCATATCAATGTAGCTTGCTTTGATACCAAAAATAAGCAGTCATTTGGCACCATGAATTTGAGGGGGTTTGAAGGTCGTTTTCATATGGCGCATAACACCACTGGAAGACGAAAGATGGAAGACCCGTGATATAAAAATAGACAAGGAAAAAGAAAAAGAAAATAACCAATGACAGAGGAAGATGCATATATCACCCCTTGGCGTATTTAGGAGAAGTTTCCCTGACGATAGGCCAACCTTGATGCATGTATATACATGCCGTGCATTGGTTTTTTCAACTCATTTTATGGCAAAATGCATATCAAAACTCAAGACCATACCATAGGAAACAATGGTCACTAAACAACCACTGTTAAAAACTTCCTATGATACACTGTTAGCGTACACTTCGCACCTCTCTGCCTAAAGACTTTGCTGCAAACTGTGGTTTTGAAAAAAAAAAAACTTCAATATTTTGGGAGAGTATGACCATCCATGCGGATGCACCACTCCTTATACATGTGCATTTAGATGCAAATAATCCAAACCGTCCAATCTCGCAGGCTCACTTTAGATGGGTTACAGCAACAAGACTATATGAATCAGGCAATCTGCACATCCATCCAGTAGACGGTTGATTATTGAATTTGGTCAATCACATCAAACATTTAAGGCAATATATGCTAACGTGTCACATTTTCGGAAGTCCAATCCTTGGAAAAGGTCGTCTAGCATGAAATTCAAGCATAATTAGCGGCTCGGATGTCCCACGGATATGACACGTTGGAGGGAAAGAAGGAGAGCACCATAAACTTATAATGCCCGTGGGAGTACTGGATCATTTGTTCTACTACCATAATCAACGGAATGCAACTTGCTGAGAACCCGGAACCAGCGATGTGGGTGGAGGCCTGGCCTGGCCCACCTCGATGTATGTATTGTATATCCACGCCGCCCATCCGTTTTTCAGCTCATTGAAGAGCATGATTCAAAAAATATAGCAGACCAAGCTTAAAATGATCTTGAAAAATGATGGACGGGTGAATTTCTCACAAACATCACCATGGGCTCCACTAACATCCTATATGACATAGGGATGAACGTGATAAGGATAACTACCCAAATCCATGAAGCTTTTCTGGACTCCTGCTCACAGAGACTTCTCGAATCCACGAGGAAAGAAAGCATAAAATAGAAATAAATTCTAATAAATTCGAAATTGATTAATGAATGCATAAAAACGAGTTCACAACCCTTTAAATAGGGTACCAAGCAATGGAAAAGAAATCAGAATCAAACTACAACTAAATTCCTAGAATCTGCGACTTACTATAAATAGTAAACTTACTATTTATAGACGATCGTGATGTCTACTAGTGCGCAAGATTTTTAGCCAAAAATAGTAAGTGTCCTATTTGGCTTCACCAAACTGTTCTCCTAATTATTCTAAGCTCTTTTCATGTTGGGCGCAACTCCTAAAGCCCGACGGATGAAGAGTTATAATCAAACTAAAACTTACTATTTATAGTAAAAACAAAATTAAAACAGGGAAACGACCATCGATCCAGGGGTTTTTCGCAATTCCGGGTTGCGCAACCCAGCGTTCTACCCCAAAATTATATATTTTACGTCAGATAACTCATTCCGGATTGCAAGATACACCCGATTTAAGGTTCGATGGTCTGGATCACTTCTGTCGTCGACCGAGCCTTTTCTGATCCATCTTGGCCATGTAACTGTCCGCGACCCGCTCTACATCACTATATAAGGTAGGAACTTCATGGGAAAGCTTGTGATAGGAAACCGGCATCTAGATGACGGACGCGGACTGCGCTTGCTCTAGCCAATCTCCGGCTGTGAACGGGCAGGAGCTTTGAGTGACTACCGGTGATGTATGGGTCATATCCACACTGTCCATCCATTTTTTCCTATCATTTTACCATATAAGCCCATTTTTTTATATATAATTTTAGGATAAAAGTCTAAAATTGTGGCAAATCCAAGACAAATGTGGACTATACAACGGGAATTAAACTCTTACCATGGAAGTTTTGGTCGTGATATTTTTTGTTTTCTATTCATCCAAGTCAATGTAATTTTATGAATAGTTTGGATGACAAATAAACATAACAGTGGGCCCTAGAAAAGTTTCAACGGTGAGAATCATTATCAACATTGCTTCATGTGGTGTGGTCCACTTGATATTTGGATATCTCTAAATTTTAGTCGTATCTGTGAAAATGATATATCATGGTGGCCACGCAAAGCTCAAGCTGCCTGTTTCCAGCTGGAGACGGCTGAGGATAGGATGCAATCCGCATTTGTCCCGATTCAAGGTGGATTTCTTGCAAATCATTTGATTGGAAGTTTCTGCGCTGGGACCTCAGAGGAGCTAGCCCACCATGTCTGTTAGAAATTCACCTTGTCCATTCATTTTTTGAGCTCATTTTAGAATAGTTAGTAAAAAATGAACTGAATTTAATACTCAAGTGGGTTGAAAACGTGAAGATTGATATCTAATAATGGCTCATTATCGGAGGAGATGTTTCTTTTCAAACAATCGTCATTGGTGTTGCTTTATCTTTTCCATCCAACTATTTTTAATCAAATGAACAATCCCCAATATGTGATGGTTCACAGAAGTGAGAAGGAAAGTTTTTATTTATTTTCAACGATCCTATGTTGTTGAACTGTACTTAGGTGACAAGCTACTTTCCAACTATATATGTCAACAACACTTTCTCCAACAAATTTACAATGGATTCTCAATTCAACCTAACCACAAATTGCTCACAAACTTGTATTTGGATATAGTGGCAAGAAAATATGGGATCACCTAACAAAGCTACAATCAAGAGAGAATGCATACAAAATATTCACTTGGAATCAGATATTAGAAATCCACAAAAATGAAATTTCTCACTTATCAAGTATTACTGTAAATTGCATTTTATATGAGAATAAATATTAACTCATTACTCCCCATCTTTTCAATGTAACTGTCTGTGTATCTGGACAACAAAAACAGTGCATGAACTGCATCTATGGAAATGCAATATCCATTTCAGTTGTTGCTTGGATTGAAATGTAAATTTAATTTTATAAATATTCAGATTCTTAGAAATGAAAATAGTAGTATAGTTGCCTTGGCCATCCCAAAACTATTGAAAAAAGAATATTGACTAAGAATGATGGTTGTTCATTCCGTAGAGCGTCTTCTCTTTTGTCAGACAACGATATTAGTTTCGGTATACATCAGGACATGCATATCTTCAGATAAAAACCATCCATTGATTTGGTGGCCACACATGAGAAAGGTCATACCTTGATATCTCCCCTATCAAATGATCCTAGTTGTTTAATGAAAATGGGCAATGACAACCAGTGGTCCACATTTAATGGCACCCACTCTCACATTGCATGGTTCAGTTGTCAAATGGGTGAGATTCTTGGGTTAATGTGATGCACCATCTCCTATTATGATCCCTGACTCTATATATATATATCCTGAGACTTGCACCATCCAGTTATGATCCCTGATGATCCATATGCGCCCTTGAGTTACGCCTGATCATGTGTCCTGACCAGTAATGCCATCCATGAATGTGTGTCCACTTGAACAGCTTTGTTCCAATGGTCTACAGGACTGCTCTGCTCATGTATTACGGTGGAAACTATCCACCACGGCTAAAGACCTTTGGATGGCCTCAATACTCGGACAGGTCGAGGTGCATCAAACCAAGACAATTAGTTATTATAAGATGAGGACTCAAGAAAGATCAGTCACTGGCCAACGCAGTTTAGCAGGTTACCCTAGCACCAGCAGCTAGCTTGTCTCAAGGCTGTATCAACCCCACCATGTTGTATGTGTTTTATCCACACTGTCTATTCATTTTAAGCCATAAGCCTAAAACTGATGTAGATCCAAAGCTCCAATGGACCACACCAAGGAAACCATAGGGATCGAACGCTTACACGTAACTTTGATATCCTTTGAACCGTTCGTACAACTCGGAGCTCGAGGAGCGTCGGTGCTCGTCTTCGCGGAAGCGGATTGGCTGGTGACTGATGTACCACACACCAGCTTGTAATTGCTGTATTGATGTCAGCAAGTTCTGTGAGTCTCATCATTAGGTATGTGTTATA
>JAJHSJ010000969.1:0-49594 GCA_021015155.1 Magnolia officinalis | reverse complement strand
CACGGTGCGCGTACTGTCTTTTCTAATGTTTTAATATCTACGGTTTCAATGGATTGTAGACCAATGATGTTGTGTGCAACACTCGTGGCGAATATGTGATAAGAAAAAACCTAACCACCTTTTGATCTTATTAAGTAGTGATTGAAAGTGAACTCACCCTCTGATCTATGATCAAGCGGTGAAAACTATCCGATAACTCCCTTTCTCATGGGTTTGCAGTCAATCGAACGGTTGATATTATGCAACAAAACTAATACAAAGAAAATGAAATGCAGAATGAAAATTGGACACATGATTTGTGTGGCCCAACAACTATCCTGATGAACGTATCATAGTTTCCTACAGTGAGTTTTAAAGTTTAGAAAAATTTATTCCTATTTTGTCTAGGCTCTTCCAGTCGAACTCTATCCTACGTATTGGAATGTATGACAGACATTCATATACCATCCTATAACAGTTTGGGCTTTTAGAGCAAGTGGTTGTTTGACATAATATAGACATTGATACACCATCCTATATAAGTTTGAGCTTTTAGAGCAAGCTAGTTTGAAATCAACTCGACCAGTCACACCATGGTTAGCCCTAGTAACCTCATGAGAAGGCCCCCTCGGCCTTGGGTGCTTAGCACATGAGCTAAGATGGCCAATAAGAAAATGAGTTCTAAACAATTAAAGGTTTGAAATAATTCAATCTAAGAATGCACGCATCTTCATCCATCAACAAGTCCCATCATACAAACGGCTTAGATCCTTGAGATATGATCTCATATCTAAAGGGCGTCTTTAAATCATGCATGTACGTTGAATGGGTCATTTTGTACACTCGTGGCTCACTTGATTATTGGATGGGCCAACATGACAGGTGGGCCATTTAGCACTTGCTTAGGCTTAGCCCAGCTTGGATTTCAAGCTCGGGCCGATTTTAGAGGTGCCTTGACCTTACTTGGTTGGGTTGCCTGGCCAGGCAGGGCTGTCCCATTGCTACCTCTATGCCCTAATGGACACTGTCTGACTCAATCCGTCCTAGATCGATGAATCATGTCCGTTGGTAAGGCAACAGAGTGGCTGATGTTCTTGCTGACTAGGAATGAATTCAGCATGCCTTCATCACATGACTAGGATAGTAAATGGAGCAGGCTCATATCCATCCATCCTCAGCCTAAGCCCAGCCCATATATTCATAGGGCATGAAAGTTACGCCCTGGCATAGCTTGTGGGCCTCGAAATCGGACCATAGACATGCTTTTGAAAGCACCAGGCATGGACAGGGCCTTAATTGAAAAAGGCTTATAACATGGTGTTGGAATAGCCCATTTATTTGTTGGACCTGAAAAAGGCCCAAGCCCATCCTTAGAGGGCAGGCCCCAGTCATGGGATCTCAGAGCACCGTAAGTTATAGTGCTCCTACTTGCATTGGATCATTTGAAAAATCCAATCGATTGATCTGAACTGTCCATTAAGCTCAGAACACACTTCAAGGGCTACCATACAAAAATAGCACTGATTGGATGATCCAATCCATCCTTGTTTGGCCTTATTTTCTATAGCCATCCCTTTTTCCAAGCAATGATGGGATGGTTATGATTGCCTAAAAAGGTAATTCTTTACCATCATTAGCAATTTATGATGGTCCTAATGAATAGATTAATCAAATTGCTAATCGAATCTATTTTATGTAAACAATCTGGACCGTCCAAATTAAAGGCCATTAATATTTGTCACATCGGTGTGATGTGTGAATGATTGCCCATTAAATGTGTATCAGACCTAATGAACAGTCTAGATCAATTGATTTGATTGCCTAAGTATCCCAATGCAACTCCGAGCACTTCATGGGAGCAATTTCTCATAATGAAATTCGTGAACATTGATCTCCATGCTCTTGGCACTGTAAGTTATATACGAACTATCCAATGGGCCCGCATACATTTCATATGCTACCATGAAAATTTTACATCTACTTGATGTTACTATTCAATCAACCAGGAGGTCACATGCATTAAATGACTTGTATTCAATTATATGTATACTATTAAGATAACGTACGTAAGACTGCGAAAGTTACACTAAACTCGAGTTTGATTGAACGCTTACAAGATTAAATTTGTAAAGGTTAACCTAACTATTCAGCTACTAACATGTAACGACCAAGCAATTTAGAAGAGGAGTTAATCCATTTGAATTGGTTTTTTTTTTTTTTTTTTGTCTTATCAAAAGACTTTTATTTCAACGGTAATCATGAGTATTAAGTTTCTTAATGATATAGCAATAAATGAAAAGAATAAAAAATTAAAGGCTGAAATGTCAATTTTATTAATTTATGATTGAGTTGAATACAATCAGCAATGAAATAAAACAAGCAGAAAAATAAATAATAAAAAAAAAATACTTGTCATCATCTATATGAACAAACAATCAAAGCAAATGGTCAATTAAATGTAACTAGAGTTAAAAAAGTAAAGACTTGGTTAATTAGTGATCTGATGACAGTGGATTATGGATATTTACACTACTCATATACGTATTACATCCCGATGTTTTACACCGGAGCTACACATCATCTAGATGTTCTATATAGGAGATGGACAAAATTGAAGTAATTAAAATTAAAATTAAGATTGGTAGTGTTGCAATGCGTAGAGAAATTGTGTGTATTTGTGAGGGCCCCGAGCTTACTAAGATTAAAACTAAGATAAGTACCGTTGTAATGTGCAAAAAACTCGTGTGTGTTGGTGAGAACCTGAGCTCACTGAAATTAAAATTAAGATGATTAGTGTTGCGATGTATAGAGAGATCGTGTGTATTAGTGAGGGACCATATCGCTCAACTACACATCGTCCGTCATATTTTTGGTAGGTGATGTATTATCGAATGATAAGAGGCAAAAATTACCCTCAATAGAGGCACGGATGAAATTTAGTTTTGTCCATTATTTGTTGTGGAAACATGTTATTGGTCTACATGGACGCGTTAGGATTGGAGCGATAGCATATAAAATGGATGACCAAGATAATTTATATAAAACAGGTCTAACTAACAATTCAGTCCATTTGTTTAAAGTATGTTATGTCAAATAACTTAGCTTTTAGAGTAAATGGTTGTTTGATGTGGTATCGGATAGGAAGGTCTTACATTTGGGGTTAGGAAAAATCAGATTTGACTCAGGGACTGGGAAATCAAGCCCGGCTTATTTATAGTGTGACTGTCTCTATACCGCATGATAAAAATAATTGGGATGTCAATAGACTGGGCCTGGTCATATCAAAATCAACATTTGAATGGGCCCACATTGAAAGGACAGCATCGTTAGATTGCCGTATTATACCTTCTTTTCCCGCCAGCGTGTCACACGGCTAGGATATCCTTGCCGTGCAAAGGGTCTGTCTCACCACGATGATCCAGTCGCCGTTTCAGTCATTAGGTGGGTCAGACCTTCAAATCAATGGAAAGCCGAACAATCTCTATGTGGTCGAAATTAGAAACATATCCCTTTTTGGTGGAACAAACTTCCCCTTTTCACATGCCTGTGGTCGAGATTGGAAACTTCAATTAGGACTTTGTGGGCATTTAGAGTAGAATGATTTTTAGCTTATGGTTAGTCGTAATAGACCCCACATTTTGACGGCTTGGATTAAGCTAAAAATTTCCCACGTGTACATCAGAATTTGCATGCGCATGGATTTTCATACTCGGCCAGTTGTTCATGTTTACCGTTCTGCACCTTGTTTTTCGACAACGTGTCACGTGTGTAGGACATCCCAGCCGTTCAAAAAGTCCGCTTCATTGTGACAATTACCTGACGTGATAGTCCCATTAAAATCAATGGATGGCCAACGATCTGAAAGATCATGCTGATTTGGCCCAGCTGATGAGTGGATCCACCTTTTACTAGCCCAGGCAATCTTCATGATGGAACTTACCTTTTTAACGGCTCCGATAGAAAACATGTGTGCAGCGTGGTAAGCTTACTGTACCTGATCGTTTCTCCTATATAATAAAACGTTTTGACAGGCTGAGTGATAGTTCGTGCACTCAAAAATTGTCCACGTGGCACAATTCAGTCAAAAGAAACCGTAGAGAACGTGGGTCCCACTCTGTGTGGAAAACCAGCAATTACAATGAACTGATTTACTAACTGTTCATCCAATGGACGGTTAAGATGAAAAAATCTCAAGTATGTATTCACCAACATATTTCCGTTATTTATTGGCTAGGATCGTCCAATCAATCTGAATTTTGGGTTGTGATCCATCTAAAATGGGTCCTACTATTTGGACGGTTTAATTTGAGTAACATAGCCACGTTTACAATTTCTGGGTGCGTGCATATGAACCATCATAGTCTCCAGGAGTATATTAGATAACTACTCCCTACCATATCACGTAACTCCACTCTTTGATCGTATCATTGACAAAAACGACTTAAAACGGACACGATTTTCTCATTGATTTGATCTCCGAGGAGGTCATTTGATACTCCTGTAGCGGGTGATGTCTCATATGCATGCACTAAAATATTGTGGACGAGGCGTACAGCTAACTCAGATTAAACCGTCCAAAATGTGGGGTCCACTTCAGTTAGGTCACAACTCAAAAATTAGATTGATTAAACATTCTCAATCTCCTTCAACCTGAAGGTAGTGTAGACTAGTTTGCACGCCAACCGTCCATTAGATGGCTGCACATCGTTTGGCAGTTTCTCACCGTCTGTTCATTTTAACAAGAGTCCATTATATGAGCTGCTCACTAGGCCGGCCGCACCATGAAAGTTTCTTGGCTTGAAATCATGCTCATGTGATAATCAGGTGGGCCACACATGTACAAAATGAACAGACGGTGAGAAACTGCCCAACGATGTGCACTCAACCTACAAGCATTGTCTACCTGATCAGTAGACCGGCCTGATCCTTTAAGGATCTGGGTCATGCCTAAATAGCAGCTTGGATCTTGCACACGTGTGCCACATTGCTAGGCGTGAAAGGCGAGTGCTAAAGAGAACACGGGTTAAGGTGCACTTCCCAATTATCCATTGACCATCTACGGCTGTCAATGGACCGGGTCCAGCCCAAGAGAAACCCGAACTTGGAATAGGACCAGTTCAAAATCCGGATTTAAACCAGATCAAGTCACGGAGCATGCACAGCCGTTAAAAATTGGCGGGCTGCCTAATTGGACGGTGAGCCAGGCCCAAAAGAACCCTTAGCTAATGGTCCGCCTGGACTTGGACCGCCCGGTGCCCGGTCAAGCCCCAGTCCGGCCTATTTGCCTCCCCCACCTCTAGTATCTCAAGCTGCCACGTGGCACAAATAAAGGCATGCTACACTGACAGCTGGCAAACAGCTACTGTTACAATGTTGCCTTCCCAGGTTGGTGGATCCTCGAATGTGGGGCCTACCGTGATGCATTTGCATAACATCCACGCCGTCCGTCTATTTTGACCGTTCATTTTAGGGCATCGTACCAAAAATGAAGTAGATCCAAGTCTTAGGTGAATTACACCACAGAAAACAGTGGTGATTGAATACCCACGGCCAAAAGCTTATTGGGGTCACCGAAATGTTGATTTCGGTCCAACGTGTTGATAAGGACACAAAGATCTAGATGACTGTACCACAAAAATATCAGCTTGATTCGAAACTTCCGTGGCCCACAAGAAATTTTTAATGGTCAATCCCACTACCTACCATTAAAAGCTTCTTGGGAGCCACCGGAATATTTATTCCCATCCAACCTGTTGATAAGGTCAGGAAAACTTGGATGAAAGGACAACAGAAATATCATATTAATCCAAAACCTTTGCAGCCTATAAGAAAATTTTAATGGTCAATCACCACTTTTTTATGTGTTGTTGTCTAAGTGAGATTTAGATCTAATTTATTTTTGGTATTATTCCCTAGAACGAACTTTCAAAACATATGGACTACGTGGATGTAAGGAATATGCATCACGGTAGGCCCCACGTTCGGGGATCCATCGACCTGGTAGCCTTGGAAGTAGAGCCGGGCATCGACTCGAGTCGGACCAAGTTAGGGCTGACTCGACTCGATCCAATTTTGAAATAAGCCTGACCCGAACTCGATCCGACTCGATGACGAGTCCAGCATGCCTGACTCGATCTGAGTCCGATCTGATCTGGACTGATCCGGATTGAATCTGATCCAGTCAGAAGTACCGACTTGGGTCAAGTTGGCACCGAGTCGGATTGAGAGATGAGGGAGGGAGAGACCGAGACAGTGGAGAGAAAGGAGGAGGGTGATGGTGGTGGGTAGTTGCGGGCTTGGAAGATGAAGAGGATGAGGGAGGGAGAGAGAGATTTTGAAATCGGGTCGGGGTAGGGTGTGGCCGGTAGGGTTAAAGAGCCGGGTTTTCAGGTTCCGGTTCGAGTCGGGTCTAATCGGATCGAGTTTCGGGTCCAGTCAGGTCAAGTTACTAGGTAACTTGAATTCGACTTGGTTTGAATTCGGATTGGGTGAATCCTACTCAGTTCAGACTGACTCATCCATTCGATTCGGGTTGAGTCGGATCCGAACGAGTTGGACGAGTCGAGTTAGCCAGATCAAGTTGTCTAGGACCCACCTCTACTTGGGAGTATAGAACGCCAAATGGACCACTAGAGCTGGGCAAAATGGGACTGATCCGGTGGATCCGACCCGATTCGGCCCGATCCGACGGGCTGGATTGGTGTGGATCGGATAGGCCCATCTAAATCTGAATTTTTTTCGGGTCGAGTTCGGGTTGGACATAACTCGACCCGATCCGATTGGGTCCGATTCAGACCGATCCGATTCGATCCGAATATATTAGGTAATATTTATTTACTTTTAAGTATTTTTTACTGTTTTTTTTTTAATTGTTTTACTATTTTTAAAATTTTTACGGATCTGAATCTTGCCCGATCCGATCCAACTCGGTTTTCCTGACCGAGTAGGACTCGGATCGGATCAGTCTATTGAATTTTCGGTTCGGTCCAAGTTAGGCGACCCGAATCCGGTACCAGATCGGATCGAGTTCGAGTCAGGCCAATGGCATTTCGGATTGGCTCGTGTTGGGCCCAATCCGATCCGACTGGGACCAATGCCCAGCCCTATCAGGACCACAGTAGTATAATAAACGAGGCCGGTTCCTTTGCCAGCCCTGGTAGAATAGGCTTTGTTTAAAAGTTGTTCACGTGAGCGTGCAAAGTTATTCACCTTCATTGCTCGTGGGTCGCCATGTGGGGCCACTTTGTTGTTAGTGGCCTATTCAATCATTAGGTAGGCCACACTGCAGAATGATAATGGATAATCGTTCAGGAACATCTAAATTCAGATGGTGTCGGACGTAATGGTAGGGTCGGCCTGATTTTTCTAAAGTCCAACTTTCATGGTGGAGATACCCCTGTGAACGGTTTAGATTCCATGCAGTCATTGGCTTTATGTAGAAGTATAGTACCCGGTTGATTACCTAAACTAGCCCATCAAAACACCACCTCAAATGCCAGTGTCGAAGACGGATGTGGGATCTGATCCATCCATTAGGTGGGTCCCACTATGTAGATTCTTTGTGTAATAAAAAAAATCAGGTCAGAACCCATTTCATGTGGGCCACAGTTTAAGAAAAAAAGGCAGGTGAAAGAAAGTTGGCCTTGTTTTTCTATGACGTCGACTTTTTCTAATATATTCGCCCACCTGATGATTGACACTGCTTGCCTTTCTGTGACTCAGCATCTACTCTATCATAGCCACCTGTTTAATGGCTAGGATCTTGCACGCGTAAGTCGAGTAAAACGTGCTACGAGGTATTGGTGGGATGCGTTGTAAATGCGAGTAGGAGTAGCAAACCTCATGAGACGGGAGCGGATTAGGTGTTACCCGTACCCTTACCGTGGGGCCCACCTTGATAATGTGTTGTATATCCATTCCGTCCATCCGTTTCTTACAGCCAATTTTAGGACTTGGACCCAAAATTTAAGCCGATCCAGTCTCAGGTGGACCATATCAAAGGAAACAGTGCTGATTGAACAGCCACCATTAAAAACTTTTTATCGCCCACCGTAATGTTTACTTTCCATCCAACCTTTTGATAAGGTCAAACAGATATAGATGAACGGAAAATATAAGTATCATCTTGATACAAGACTTTCTTAGCCCGCAAAAAGTTTTTAATTGTCATTCACCACTGTTTCCATTGGTGTGGTCCATATGACATTTGGATCTGTTTATGTTTTGGTGTCACGTCCTTAAATGAGATTGAAAAATTGATGGACAGTTTGGATATACAACATATCTATCAACATGTGCCACACATGGTAAGGTTAACTCCCCACTAAGGTGTTACCCGAGTAACACCCAATCCGCTCGCCAAAGGGACTAATACAATGCCTGCGGATTAGGTCCGAATGTTTGGTGCAGGAAAAAATTAGAACGGTAGATGCTTGTTTTTTTATGCATTTTTATTTTCTGAACGAATGAAAACTTATGTTACAAAAGTAAAATTTTCAAAGTAGGGATAGGGGTTTTGGATGAAAATATCTTTGATTTTCAAGTTAAAGCGGCTAAAAAAGTAAGAGTATTTTTTATTTTGACGAGTATACAAATAGAGGTCTAGATTGGTAAGTAAATTTTGTTAGTACCGTAAAAAAAACGGTGAACCGAAGATCGCGTCTATAGTAAAAGATTACACCGCATTGTTGCACAATAATTCTATTGCAATAGGTACCCAGACCATACACATCGGCCCTTCCGAAAGATCATGCCAACCGGTCTGTTGTACGGCGCCAATCACGGGCGTTTGTCGACAGCCGATGATGTTGACATCTTTTATAATCTAACAGTCCAAAACTCTTGTTAAACTCATTTTCGTGCTTTTCTTTTCCACTTTTAGTTTGAGAAATTTACACGTATGCTATTGTGCATATCCATCTATAATTTTTTAGATAGTGGTGACCGATCTATTGAAGACGTGGCAAGCATGCACGTATGCGCAATTCGTGGGTCCATGTAGATGGAACATAAACTAAAAAAATCACAACCGTTGATCAGCTTTTGAACTATGCTGATCCAAAATGCGGCCCACCATTTGCCAGGTATGGATTGGCGTGCATGCATGCCACGCGTACGCTGAAAGAATCACCACCATTTGGAAAATGTTGCAGAACATACAATTCCAACTCCGCTAAAAACATTGATTATTAAAGTTTAAAAATATTGCGATACTCTGGCATAGCGTGGTGAATGATACGCTGTAACTTATAAATCACTTAGAAATTGCACATGTGAAATAAAAATAATTCATACTAAAATGTACAAATTATAATTTATCATGACCAAAAAATTAGGTTTCTTTGATTAGCTGACCATCCGATTGGAGGACATTTATTGGAAGGTGTAAAACGAAAACATCCAACGGCTCTATTTCATTAAACAAGTGTCCAAGAATTAGAGGTTTGGATTATTTTACCAATCTTATTTTGGGACCGTGACTTAAGAGACAGTAAGCACCACAATTTAGTCAGTTTAATTTGAGTTAATACATGCCTAGTATGCAATCTCTGAGCGCCCATGTATCAAGCATCACATGCAGCCAGAGTAGACAATAACTCCTTTATATTTTTTCTCTCCATCTAATTAGCGTATCTGTCATGATGACATCGACAGGTTAGTTGAAAGTTATGGGAGCGGATTAGGTGCTGCCCTTACCGTGGGACCCGTCTTGATACATATATTTTATATCCACACCGTCCATCAGTTTTCCAGATCATTTTAGAGCGTGGAACTAAAAAATAAGCATATCCAATTGTCTGATGGACCGTAATATATGAAACAGTGATGATTTAACGCTCTACCATTAACACCTGAAAATTACATCTGCTTTATTTTTCGTATCATGACCTAAACTGATATGGAAAAACTGATGGACGGTCTGGATATAGAATATATGCATCAAGATGATCCCCGTGGTAAGGGCCGCACCATCTTTGGTGAGGCCGGGGCCGCACCTAATCCGCTTTCGAAAGTTTATTCCTCCACGTACACCTAAGATATTGAATTTTCTTTATTACCGAAATAACCTTGAACGAAATGACGAAAATAGCCTTCCGTGGAAGTGTTGAGAGAGTCAAGGCGGCAATAACAGCATGCAAGGGGGGCTGTATTGCAATCTTTAAAAACTGGTCTTTTTTCGCGATTTCTTCTATTACGACATGAAGATCGCGCCAATTGCCATTATAGGCAACCAGTTTAATGTGAGCTTTCACATGCAACGCATGCATTACTTCCGGCCCACTTGTCGCTTGTGTATGACATCAGAACCGTGTGAAAGGTGGGTCCTATCATAAAGATACCTTGGGATGGAAACCAGGATGGCCCATTGATCAGGCCGGCTGCATCGTTGAAATCAGTGGACAGCCTTTGGTATGATTCTTTATATGCGTGTGGCCCACCTGATGAGTGAATTGTTAAAATAATTGCTTCAAGAATCTTCATGGTACGGAAGACCATTTAGCCAGCATGGATGTTCCCTCGAAGATGCATGCCAGCATAAAATTAAAATGTTGCATGTGAAAGTTGACCGATGGACTCTATTTTGAAGGGCCAAACTTCCTACAGTTCTCACCGTTGAAGGGAGCCATATACAAAAAGATATGTGAGGCCCTCCCTCGTGTTTGTGATAATCTATTCCATTCGTTAGTTTTGTCAACTCATGTTAGATTGTGAACTTAAAAAGAACCTAGACACCTAAAAATCAAGTGGGACACACCACATGAAATAAAACAATATAGGTATCACTATTAAAATGTAACGTCCAGAATTTTTGTTATTTTGAATTTTCAAAAATTCTTATTTCTTTTTTTACTTTTTTACTTTTTTACCTTTTTTTTTTCTTTTTTAATTTAAAGCTTGTTAGTACACCCACGGCCAGTTCACACATCAAGCCACCCCCACTAGGGAATTGATACCAAGACCTCAGTTTTGAAACGAGGTATCTTTCGCTCAATCTACCACTTGAGCTATGGATCTACGCTATCACTTATTAACCCTTGACGCTCGAAGTGAGCCTATACGTAGGTGATACCAATAAAAAATTACACAAATTCTATTAATCAATAGTAGAAAGCCAACAAATTCGTCCAATTACTTAAACATCGAGTTTAGCCTCGTGATTTGTTCATATATAGATCAAATCTAACCGATCTATCACTGACTAATCAAGATGATCACAACTAAAATAAAGATCTACTCAAAGCCGAGACAACTAGGGGTCAGATCTTAATTAACGAACCAAAGTGACCAAATTATCTTTTTAGCCTAAGAACCAATGATTTACAGTGATTATGACCGAATCACCATTTTCGCTAATTGCAAATAGGCCACACTATGGACTTAGCTAATCCAGACCATAACCATTGTGCACAAGAAATCTCCCTGCCTAATTCATTCCAGAAATGCCTCAATTATTCGAATAAACTCTAAACTACTCATTGGTGGGTCAGTAAATCCGAGGTTATAGAAAGGCGTTCATCTTAGTGGGCTTGATGTCCATCGCGGGTGGCGAACCAAGGAAGTGAATGGAACTGCTCAACTTGGGTCGGAAGCCAAGTGCTCAAAACGCACAATTCTCCTAAGCATAAATCTAAAACTTAAGTGACATAAGCCCATACTCTTTCGTGAAGTTGCGACTTTCCGACCGTCGGATTGTGACTAAACTTAGGGCACAAATTAAGGATATTTCTCCGCTCGTATCCATATAGCCGCGGCCTCGATCGAACACCAATGATAGTCAATCATAAGTGGGGCCCCCATAGCTAATCGAAGCGTCCAATTGTTGCCCGATTTTGACAAATCATAAATCCCATAGTGGGACATCTTCCCCTTGGTGCGAATGTGCGAGCAAGCCCTGTGGAAAAAAATCAGCCCACTATGAACAAGTATAATGGAAAAGAAGCCTCAGTGCCATTTTGACACAAAATTTGAGCCTATAAAAGCCTAGAAATTCTCTCTCATACTCTCATACAAAAATTCAGTTACAAAAGGGAGAGAGAGTGGAGAGTGGAGAAGAGAGAGATTTTGGGAGAGCTTGTGTGAGAGATTTTCCCACCATCGCCGGCCACAATAGAGCTCATGATAGCGTCATGCCATAAGGGACAGTCCAGCGACAGAAAAGAGGTAACTATCAGGCCCTCTTCGTGATTTGAGCCTTATAAGCCGATTGCATGCACCCCTTATAAGCTAATTTCACTAACACAGGGCATCGGCACCCTAATTTATGGATCACAACCTTAGGAGTGGCACCAAAAGTCAAGGAACCACTTCTAAGTACGGACCATTATCCTTACGTTGTCATTTATCGAGTCTTATGCTTCAGTTAATGATTTATGTTTGTGAACGTGTGAATGTATGCTAACTTGTATATGTATATTTTGATTTTCTTTTTATAAATTGTTATTGCCAATGTGGTGAAGCTTGCATATTCGATGAAATACCCGAATGAGTAAATTGCTAGATTTATTACTCATATTTCATTCTCGTAAATTACTATTGTGGGTTAACTAGTTCTGTCGAATGATTAACACTATTTGAGTAGTTGGGTTAGTAGGTAAATCGCAGAACATGAGGATGGTCCGAGTTTGGTCAGTCACCCTAGATTCATTCGATTAATTTGGGCCGAACACGGTTGACCGACAATAGCTAGGCTACGCAAGATGCTTGAGCCCAATGCCGGTTGCACCGATGTTTGCCCGAGTCAACCAAATTCGTCTAACAACCGACTAACCACGTATGTTCACCATATTTGTCGGCCTACGCTGGGGTGACCAGCCTTCCTGTAGTGACCAATGAGCAATTAAGAAGGCTATAAGCCTAGTACATCAAACTGTAAGGATGTCGCGACCTCTCCACATTTGTGTTTGAGCGACGTCACTTATATATTTGTCGGCACCCTTCACTCGTCGATAGGCTGTATAACCATGTGCATCTGGACTATGTCATCCGGGTCCTTAGTGATCGATTGGGTCAGTTGGTCGGGCTAGTTTTAATCTCGCATTGATTGGGGGAGTTGTTGGCTAAGTGATAAACCCGAATATGGATCAAAGGACATAGGCATGGAACACTACGGTCACCCTGTACCTAGTGATCCGGATAAGACTAATGACCATAATGGAGGTATTCTAGCTTTTTGAATATGTTGGATGAATATGCTTAATTAATTACTCGACTAATATGAATATTCATCACATATATTAGTCTAGACTATGGCGACTTGAGAGTTATGGTCGCGTGTTGAGGGAGTGTTGGCATTTGTGAATTTGGTGTCGAAGTCACTTATGGAGTGTTGGATTGTAAGAGCATGCATCATTTCATAACCTCATACATAGGCATTAACAACAGTGCTTAGGAATTGCATATTTAAGTTGCTTTATAATTACCTATGTTAATAGAGTTGATAACATGCGTGACATATAGCTAATGGAACCATTGAGTTGATTACTCACTCCCACTCTAAGACGGCGTTTTAAAACACCAACCAAACACTGTTATAGATGCAGGTACCATGTAATCTGATGTGTTGGAGGAGGAGCACATAGACCTGAAGGAGAAGTCCTTGTACTTTCAATTGCTGGGTGGGCTAATGTATGACATTTGCGGGACGTCGATGAGATTTTAGGGTCAACCAATTTTATATTTTTTTGAAACTATATATTTTGCTCAGTTGTAGTCCTGTAATCTGGATAGACTTACTTTACACGTTAACAGATTTACTTACATTAAAATTTTACATTTATTGTAGGATACATCGCATAATTTATTTTAATTTTATGAACTGCTTAAATGCCAGGTGAAACGAACCGTAGAATTCCACTTCCGCGAAGCATATAAGTGACACCCGAGATATCGAGAGTGAAGTATTTACACGGCTCTCCGAAATCCGGACACTACATGAAATCTTTTTGGGCCCACCAGATTCTTGAATCAGGTTGATATTTATCTCTTCACTTTAGCCTGGTTGGATGGTATATAAAGATGGCCCTGCCGTGGGAGAGGTGTTCCTAGGGTGGATGTGAATTGCTTGCACATAAACATGGCGGGTTTGGCGGGTCACACACTAGCCATTGTAAAAGCTCCGTGGGCCCTGCCATAATATATGTGTTTTACTGACGTGTCCATCCATTCTCTCAATTAATTTTGAGGCATGAGTTAAAAAATAAGGCAGTGAACCACACTATAGGTGGATTGTGACCATTATCAACAAAAATAGATAACAAATAAACATCGATATTAGCCTAGGAAAGTTTCATCGGTGGACTTCATTCTCCTCATCATTTCCTATGGTGTGGTACACCTGAGACTTAGATCAACCTCAATTTTGAGCTCATGCCCTGAAATGAGCTAGGAAAATGGATGAATGGCTTGGATAAAAAGCATGCATAATAGTGAGGCCCACAAAACTTTGACATCAGCTAGCTGGCCAGCCAAACAGGGCGGACTGCGTGGTAACTCACAACGCTTAGCGTACGGAGTAAACTATGTGAGCTCCACAATGATTTATATATTTTATCCTATCCGTCCATCTATTTTACCAGATAATTTTAGCACTTAAAACAAAAAATGAATCATATAAAATGTTCAAATGGACCACACCATGGGAAACAGTTGAATTGAATGTTTACCGTTTAAAAATTCTTGGGGAACATAGAAGTTTTGGATCAAGCTTATATTTGTGTTTTCCTTCATCGATGTATGTATGATCTTATTAACAGATTGGATGACAAATAAACATTACTGTGGGGCCTAGCAAGGTTTCAACTGTGGAAATCATTATCCCCTGTCTCCTGAGGTATGATGCACTTGGTCCTTTGGATATGCCTCAATTTTGAGTTCAACCCCTTAAATTAGGTGGAAAAACGGATGGACGGCGTGGATAGCTAGACCACATACATTCAAGATGGGCCCAACTGAGTTTACTCAGTACGATAAGCGCCTGTCACAGTACGCAATCCGATTTCAACACTATTGTCCACGCCTCTCAGTAAAGATGTAGGCCCCGCAGTGGAAAGGAAAGGAAAAAAAAAAAAAAATCATTTCGTTCGGTAGAATCTTTGCATTTTTTCGGTGGGGCTGTATCTAAGTGGCGCTCTTTCATTAGCCCACGTTTGCAAGCAATTCACACCTTCTATGCTCAGAGTCTCCATCCCCACTGTTTTATAATGGTGTGGTCCTAGAGTTTTGGACCTTCCTGAATTTTGAGATCATCTTACTAACGTGAGCTGGTTCAACTCATGGATGGAATAGATGTGACACATCAGGTGGGCCCCACAGAGTTTTTATATTGCATGGGTTCCCTACTACAAGTGTTACCGGAAATACCTGTACATTTTAATCGGGTCCGGATCCGTAATGAAAGCGACAATTTGGGAAAACAACCCAAATTACTAGAGTTCCAAAATATGGCCTAATATGACGAAAATGCCCTCACAACGTATTGAGAAAACGACTTTGAGGGCCCGTTTGGGTGACTAAAATGAGGTTGAACTCATTTCCATTACTTGAGGTTCACGTAAGCGGGAGCGGATTTGATGCGGCCCTTACTCTGTGGTCCACCTTAATGTATGTAGTATATATCCACTCCGTCCATCCGTTTTGATAAATCATTTTAGATCATTAGCCTAAAAATAAAGTAGATCTAATTCTCAGGAGGACCACGCCATAAGAAACAGTGGTGATTGAATGAAGGCCCACCGTAATATTTATTTGCCATTCAACCTGTTGATATGGTCACGTAAACCTGGATGAAGGGAAAAAGATAAATATGAGCTTGATACAAAACTTGTGTGGCCCATTAGCGGTCAATCACCATTGTTTCCTATGGTATGGTCCACCTTAGAAATGAATGTACTGTATTTTCGGGATTCATGCCCTAAAATGATTTGAAAAAATGGATGGACGGAGTGGATATAGAATACATACATTAAGGTGGCCCACGGTAAGGCGCCGCACCTGTTCCTCTCCCCTACAAATGGCTCAAAAAGTTCCCTCAGGTAACGAGTTCCTTTTGCCCTTTGTCACGACTCAGGGTCACAGAAAATGCTGAAAATGGCACACTTGACCTAGATCCGAGCTTTCCATCAGGTGGGGCACAATGTTTATATTTCTACCTAAAAAATTCATGTAGATTCACTTATCCGTTAGGCTACAATGTACAAAAATAGGTACGGTTAAACCAATCCTTTTTATAACCATCCGTTTGTTTCGTTCATTGTGGCCCACTTCAAGATCGATCCTGGTCTGATTTTCAGCTCAGAAAATCCAAAAACTATGAGACACCTGATGGAAAGTTCGGATCTCACACATGTACCCATTTGTCACATGCGATTGATTGGGTATATGTATGGTCGCAGCCCGCCGTTGAAGCACGTTTTTTTTTGGTTAGCATGTCGGTACACGCTCCAACGGGTCATTCGATAAGTTAGAATCCATAGAGCCGATAACTCACAACATATCATGTGGGTGTAACATCCATACCGTCTAATGGGTTTTCCCACGATGAGGATCGTTATATACAAATCATATCCAACCATGCATCAGGTGGGCCACACTTGTATTTTTGTATTTATTACCGAATAGATAAATAACTAAATACAAGTGTGTTCTTAGTAAAAGTTGGACACAAATGAAATTTTCTTGATATGATAATCATGGTGGTGTAAACGTATTGGACGGGTTGGATGCTGCAAATGTTAGACATGGTTAATGTTATTTACTGTATGAACGGTAACTTATTATCCAACCAGCTTGACGTAAGAATTTCTCGACACTTTGGAGCCGTCAGTCTTTCGGTCAAGCAAAGCAAGCATCAATGACAAGGACGCGGATTGTGCAGTATGGAGCTATGGATTCTATGTGGGGCCCACCGCAAGGTATGTGTTTTATCCACTCCGTTCATCCCTTTTTCCAGCTCATTTGAGGATATGCCCAAAATTGAAGAACATTCAAATCTCAAGTTGACCACACTACAGAAAACATTGAGGATAATATCGTCCACGGTTGAAACCTTCATAGGTCCACGGTGATTTTTCATCCAACCCGTTCATAAGGTCACAAATCCATGGATGAAGGTAAAAATAAAATATCAGCTTGATCCAAATTTTTGGTGGCCCCAAGAAGTTTTCAACAGTAGGTATTCTATTCCCCTGTTTCCTGTGGTGTGGAGGATAAAACACATAAATCACGGTGGCCCCAATGACCACGCGATACCGCCTTGAGCTCCACACTGCACACTCCGTGTCTCAATCACAACCGTACATGTGGAGCATCTGGAGCGTCCATCTGGTGACCTCACTACAAATGCGCCATACTGGATAATCTTAACTGTATGATCAGTGACCCTTGGTTAATGGATCACATCCAATGGACAAAAAAAAGGATACTGGTAGGATAATTAGGATACCATCAAAAGACATTTGATCATAGCCATGGTATGGAGAATTTGTGATACGTCCATCGGACGGTTTGGATTCATAGATGTGTACCATTGGACGTCCAAGATGACTCACATATATGGGCTTCGGTGTATGCTCGCCGTGCACAGAAAACGCCTGGTCATTATAATCTATAGAAGCTAGTGTATTCAGTATCAAACCAAATCAGCTACTTCTGGAAGGAATGAGGTCATTTAAGGTACCTGTTTTAGTCGCGAGGAATTAAACTACTGTATACTGGTTTTCCTTTTGTGCAAGTGTGGCCATGGTTTAATGATCTACACCGTTTATCTGTTGTCTTCACCATGTATGGACAAACCATGCATAAATGATATTTTCTATAGGAAAATCAAAACCTTTTAATATGTGACATGAAAATAGACGGTCAAGAAGAGAAGCGAGGAAACGGTGTCGAAGGTTGGTGGCTAGGATATTCCAATCTTGGAAATTTTCGGCATGCCGTCCATTAAAAAAATGGAAAAGAACAAAAACAGGCGGCCTTGATCATCTGAAACGTGACCTCCACGCGTCAAACTAAAAATCAAGGCGTTCATCCATCCTAGTGATGTTCACATAATCCGTCCGGATGCGGACCCATTACAACGGCTTTGTAGGTTAAGCTTAATTTACAATGTGATGTGTGGGGTCCACCCTGACGTTTTCATGACATCCAATCCGTCCACCGTGTTTGTGCCCTCATTTTTAACTCCTTCCAGAATCATCCTGATCTAAGACCAAGGTGGGCCATACTAAAAGGAACAGTTTTGATGGAAACTCCCACCATTAAAAGCCTTTCGGATTGTGCGTAGGACCTAGTATATATTTTATATTCCATCCAATGCATTAATAAGATGTTATCCACCAGTAGTAATTGATAAAAGAAATAATTAGGTCATTCCAAACCTAAAGTGAGCCACACCATGTGATTTTATAGGTTTTAGTCATGATTTTACAAGGTGCGGCTACCGTAGTTTTAGATACACCCTATTTTTCGGATTCCAAAAGAATATGATCGTAAAAACAAGATGGACGGATCAGATGTCATTCAAAAGTCATAGTGGGCCTCACATATAGCGTTGTACGTTAACCTTAACCAAAAAAAATTTGTAGTGAATCCGGCCTTCATCCCTTGTAGCCCTTCAAAACAAAAAAGGGTATTTTTGGTCATTTAATAAAAACACCTGCTTCCCTGCTTTTAAAATTAATTTTAGCCAGTCCTTTTCTAAAGAAGCAAGTGGGCTATTTCCGAATTTGCCCTCATATAAACGTACATCCAACCGGCGCAGTTGACCCATTGGCCATTGCCCTTCCCTTACCTCATGCAAACCGCAGTTGCTAATGGAGACCGATCCCCCAAGCTCTGAGAATCCTGATCAAGTGATCTGGACCGCAGATGATCAGGGACCAACCCACGTTCGATCCTACGAGTGTACCTTTTGCAAGAGAGGCTTCTCTAATGCTCAAGCACTAGGTGGCCACATGAACATCCATAGAAAAGATCGAGCCAAGCTCAAACAACCGTCCAGCGATTACCAACTTGAGGTGGGCCATACCAAAAGCGATCCAAATCCCTTGTACGGTCCGATCTTGACCGATCTTATGTTAGAATCTGAGCCCTCCGATGACCATCTCAGTTGCAGTACTATCAAGTGGCCCCGGCCGGCGCATCCAAGCGAAGATGGGCCCACTGTAGGTGGAACGCAGAAAGGGGAGCTCCGGCAGCTTCCGTTGTTCGTTGATGCTCCAATGGGAAGTGATGATCGGCGATTGGTGGGCCATGGTAGAGATGATGAACGGAGGACAGAATCGAGACATAGCCCAGTTGGGGAAGATTTGGACCTTGAACTTCGACTGGGGCTCGAGCCCCATGACTTGTCATTGGGTGGACCCAAGAAATCCCCTTGATTGAGGCTTTATTGGATGGTTTTGATTTGTTAGAAAGGTGTGGTCCTTCTTCCCTTGTTATATGATGATATATATCGTTTTGCCTGCCAAAAAAAAAATACATTGTAGATATCTTCGTAGAAAAAAGAGTATATATTAGTTTCATGTTTTTGCATGTAATCGGTCATATGCTTCCTTTCTTATGTGTATTTTGATTTATTTTTTTTTGAAACAATGAAATACCCAAGTTGGATTGTTTTGAGATTATTTTGGAGATTGAAATTTTAAGGAAAAACCAATGTTAGGTTGTACATTTTTACCTCATTTCGTTTGCAATGTCTGCAAGGATTAAGCATGATACTTTACCTAAGGTTGTGTTTGGTTGCAGGGAAGATATCATGAAATTTCATTATATTTCATGATTAATCAATCTAATTTGTAGAAGATACAATGAAAATTTGTGATATTAGATGCAACCAAATGCGCCCTAAACAAGAACCAAAATCACGGGTCTACCAAATTGGATAATTTTCACTCTATTTCTTCAATTAGGTTTTTAATTAATGATTGGGTGAGATGTTTTAATCAAGTAGTAGAATGTGGGCGACCCCACTTTCACTTGGTAGGGTGTCATCAGGGATGTTCATTTCTTCGTGGACACGGCATGCCCTCCATGAGATATTACCTTGGATCTAAAGAGCCTTTAGCAACAGTGTGCATGATTTCAACCTGCTTCTTTGTTATTTTCTTGTACAACGGAATATTTACATGCTCTGAATTTGTAGGGGCTACATGAGGCTTCAAGTGTCTCGATGTGACAAGTGGGAAAATGCTAGTATACTTGATATAGGTTTCCATTTTCCATGACGCCCCAAAACACCGAGGTCATGTTTGGATGCATTGATTAAACTGAATTGCGAAAGTTGATCATCTCATTTATTTAAAAAAAATGAATGATGTTCCCTACCGTTTGGTTAGAACTACTGTTACATTTTTTTCAAGTCTAACTTGAAAGTAACCTAACTTCGATTTGGAGTCAGACTTTTCAAAAATGAATGCTCCAAGGAGAACAATTTTTTGGTCATCAACTTTACTAGATTAATAATTGCAATTCAATTCAATAACGCATCCAAACACACCCAAAGTGTACTAAGTACCATGATTTGGTGGGGCACACGAATTCTAAGTTAGAGATGTGTATCATCTTTGCAAAGAAGTATACCTTAGCAAGAACTTTGTGCAATAATAGAATAATTTCTTGTGGCCTTTGTAGCATTGGATGAATGTTATGAACATTTACTTTTATTTTTAACATAAAACCAATTTCTAATTTGGGGCTCGTATTCGTGATCAGTTGACAGATTGCCAGAGGACTGTTTTGAATGATAAAATGCAGGTAATGAAGTATGAGAAATTTGGGTTAGTTTGTCTTATACTAATCTTAGTTAGTATAGGATAGTATTGTGGTCTTTGCTCTTTGTAGGCAAACATCTTTCAATATCAATTACAGAAATTGCTTGCTTGTTAGTTATCCCATATCTTTGAATTCCCTTCTTGTTTCATGTCTAATCCCCTCTATCAAACTTGTTTATGCATGGATGTTGTCATAGGCTAAGTGCTTCCCCAGCATAGGTCATGCAATACTTGTACACACTCCTCTTTGTTACAGTCAGCCAACCACCTAAGTTTCTTCATGCTACTTAGAAGAGAAGGAAGAGCTACTTGAAAGCAAGAGAACTTCTATTGCAATAGAGAACTCCAGAACTAAGAACTTTTTAGTGTTTTATGAGGTTGGTTGTAAATGCTGGCAACGCTAAGAACCTTCTAGCTACTTCAGATTAATGGCTAAAATGGTACCATATGGTTATTATCCAATAGCGAAAAACATTCTAGATACTTTGTAGATAACTTTACACCATTATAACAAATATCACCAAAGTTTCGAAAATCTTTCATTATTTTCATGGAAAACTGGATATATTGGACTGTCAAGATAGGTGATGCGGATAACAACGAGTTCTAATGCAACTACTTGCATGAGAAGATTCCCATACACGGCCAACCAGATTAAATAGTATTCGTGATTTCATATCAATATGAGGTTTTATCAACTCAAGCTCAGCAATTTTTCTACTAATAAATTTATTTTAAAAAAAAAATTAAAAAAAAATAAAAAAATAAAAAAATTGAGGTTTTTCTTAGAATACCATCAAAAAAATCTCACAAAAAATAAAATATATAAACTAACAAATAATTAAAAAATTGATGTATATATTTATATAACAAGTTGTTCGAGTTTTCTTCAATTAGTGTCTTAACGTGTCAATGGGCATAATGATTTCCACTGATACCCTTATGGATAAGGGCTGTTATAACATGTAACTTCTTTTGTTCAAAATTTTTGAAAAAAAATCTTAATATCTAGAGGATTTCAATATATATGATTTTGATTATGTTTATGATAGTGTAACAATCTACTCTTTGTTAAGAATGTTGTATAGGCCTATTTGATGATTTTATGAACCCGACAGCTTTAAATGATAATAAAATTTCTATATTTTATTTTTTAAAATATCTAATATTAATGATAGATATATTAGTATGAATATGAAACTAATATTGACCAACAAATATTTTATTTTCAAGGTACCTCGTGTATATCAGTTGAATTGTTTAAGCAACTAGTCAATTTTCTTACTTTCATCGTCTTTTGCCATCCTTAACGAAAAAATTATTAGTATTATTCTATTAACTTTGTTGCCTGACTTTTATAATTTAATTATAGCTTTCTTGATAGTTAGTCAAATGAGTTATTTTTAGGCACAAGTTCAAAAGTGTGTGCTTAGTGAGCGGTATATCGTGGGTGAAGAGAACCTGTATAAAAAATGTAATTACCTGAGGAAGAGGAACTCTAAGCAAAAGGTCACCACCAATCAATCACCACCAGGATGAAAATCTCATTGCCTATGGATGCTTAACTTCTCATCATCATCATCCAACCACGGTTGTAGCATACTATGTACATACTCATAATAGTCAGAACTGAAATGAATAACTAATGTCAACAAAATTCGAAGATGATTGATCACGATCCGTACTAGGCATCTATTGTGTCTGACCCCATCCTTTACTGCCATAACTATACTTATACTGCGTGGCTACCACTTACATTGTTGCCCGTACTCTTTTTGTTGAGAGTGATATTAGGACGATAAATAACTCATATTTGGATCCATATATGTGTATCTATTGACTAAGACTAGTGTAACATGGAAGTGGTTCAATAATCTCCTTATACTATCCATGGTCATATGCATATTAATTGTCCATAAGTCGTTGAATGTCTTAGGCCTTCTAGTACTCCATCTCTTTTAGTATAACTAATGCCAACCTCTCCATGATGCTCTCCCTAAGCAGTTGTATGCACTCATAAGTTCGGCCTCCTCTACCCCATCAATCCTCATGAGCCTTGTGATCTACAATCGGATGTACCACTATGTGCTAAGAAACACTAAAAGTAGGTTCATCATCATCGACATGATCATCCATGTCAGTTTCGATACTACTATTTCTACTCTTTTGCTCGGTGACTTGAATACTCTATCTGAGTTCAAGATAGTTGCTCAACTCTTTTATTGCCTCACGCGAAACGCTAGCTAGGTTGTGCAACTCAACTTCTTTATTGTCATCTTCTATCAATTTCTCTCTTTGTTCCAACTACTACGGTATAAGGAGGTTCTTCATATCCTAAATATTGTCCAAGCCTATTGAACAAAAGTTACCTTTGTTGACCAAATTTGGCACACGTCTTGCATTATATAGTCGTATATTTATATTGTAGTGCATATAAATGACTTGATTAATGTTTGGGCTTGCAAAATATTCCTATTTTTCGAGTGGATGAGTACAAAATAACTTAAATTCCTCTCATAGTTAGATGATGTTGTCTGGCTCAAAACTTTAATCACAATTATCTTAAGAGCTTTTACACTTCCTCCAATATTCATTCATTAATCAGCTATACAGAAAATTAAAGCTTATATTAATAAAAAATCACTAATAATATAATGTCTACAATAATAAAAATTATTAATGGCTAGTATGACATGAGTTTCTCACTCAAAGTTGTCTTAGATACTGCCCTTTGTACAAGTACATCTTTGAAGCTGCTCCGATCATGCGTATATACTTCCAAATTGTGGACAATACAATACGTCAAAATACTTATAATTTTTAGGTATTAAAATAACAAAATTAAAGACCCATAATTTAAGATTTATACTAATTTCATTCAACGCCTTTATTTGCATATCTAGGTTGGGTTTTAATATCTTTATTACATACTTTAGGTTAGACACGAATTTCATCATCCTCAACAAATGAAGAAGCTTATCTCTATTTTGGATATAGACAATATCCTCATCACAATAATGATTTTTTTTTTTAATAATCACACTATAAAATTAATTGACTAATAACTAACAATAACAAATGTATAATAGCAAAGAGTTTACCTCTCACATGAAGATTGTGGCAAAGTTGTTTCATTAAGTAATATATGTTATTTTTACAATCACGATGAATAACTAGCTTTACTTTATGCATGGAATCATAAAGAAGCTTATGGTAAGATCTCATCAAATTTTACAAGACCTAGAACTTTTATTGGGGGTTCCATCACCTTGATAATGTTTGCGACATTCTTCTTATATTTGTTGTTCCTAATGGTCGTCATAACCTTAGTTGATGTTTTAATGTCTTTTGTCGATGTTTTATATTTAGTTATTCCTACGAAGCAAAATAACTCATTTAATGCTCTATGGTGCTGGTACAAACTCCCAAGGATTATAAAGTTTGTCATAGATCTAGTCGTCGTAGGCCTAAGTAGCCATCTCCTATTAGTTAACTTCTTCATTATAGTTGTAAATGAATGTTATTAGTTGTCTTTCCATTTTAAAAAAAAATTGCAACACCCCTCTTCTTTCCAATATCTCCTAATATGAGATCGATGCAAGGTGTAACACATGATGATCGGAATAAATATTGTATCTTCACCATCAATATGTTTTCCACCAAGTCATATGTTACTTCATTATTAGCCCCAATTTACTACTACCATAAAGTTGATCATGTTGCACCTGGTTGGGCCAGTCCAACCATCAAATATAATAGTGCATCTTCTAATTTAGCATATGATTTTAAAGGTGGTTACATATGCCTTTACATCTTCTTACCATGCTTCTGGCTATTTCTCCATAATCTACTTAGTTGTGTGTGCCTTCACTCATTCACTTTTATCTACCGCTACATTGATCACTACTTGTCAATAGGGAAGTTGTTAACTTTTGGAGTTATGTTGTTATGTATGAATAGCTTAGTTGTTACTCCACTAAGCTTCTTAATAACAATTTTAGTCAACATTTATATAATCTTCTTCTATTTTGTTATATTCTTTCTAACCAGAATTCAATCACATTAAGGTTTCTTAGGCTCCACATCTACATATTCAATCGCAAGAGGAGCACTTGAAGAAGTGTCATGCCCCGTAATTCGAATACAGAGTGTGCACCCTCAGACCCAAGTTGTAGTTTATGACTCATACCCCAAATATACATAATTTCACTTATTATACAGTTATTAGGATGTGAAATTTAATATATTCTATGTTTTTACCACGATAACATCTACACATCCACACAATCATATGTCCATTTCGTACTAATTCCATCATATTCGCAACAACATAATGAAATTTCAAAACTAAACTACGTCCACCCATTGAGGACTTTATTCAACTAAAATATCAAATAACATTTAATAAAATCATAGTCATAAATAATTTCAAATTGAACTTAAACATCAGTAATTATAAATAATGAAAACTAATTCTTCAATCAATTAATTGTATAAACAAATCATCCATTGAATACAGCAAGTTCATCTTCTGTCAAATACGACCATTAGTTCTGAGTTTCATCCGCTAACCCGGTCTCATTCTCGGGAACTTGATTTAGGTTTCCTATGTTGTTCGCCTCTGTATAGTTGTCATTCCACAACATTAGCTTACCAGGCTAGTAAGTGAACCCATCATGGTTCATATGTAGCACAATATAAGATAGGACAAAATAACCATCAAATACATGTATACAGGTATGAGTATGTATGTTGAGATGTCATGGAATGCACGTCAAGTGGAATAATCCTTTACTTCCTTGAGTCAGATTCTGTCAACCTGCATCTGCACCTGGTATGCTTTTACCGAAGGTAGGCATAGGTAATGCCCGCATCTACTCCGTGAGTAGGTTTCTATTAACGTGGGAACCTAATAATGAATCTATCAGGTAAACTATCCAGGGAGATCCCCCAAGTACACAGGCATGAGGTGTGCATGTAGTCATCTAGAGCGTGCATCTAGGAATTAACACAAGAGCATTATGAATGCATGTAATGCATGCTCAATGTATATGCATCGATATACACAGTCAGTATATACATCTCTCGGTGCGAGAAGAAACAATAGATTTATGATTGTAATGATTTAATATTCAATTCACATCAATAATCATCAGAACATGAATCCATACAATAAAGATCGTCTTAGCATGTTAGCACGATAATACATTATTTAAATCAATCATGGCATTCATAGCAAACATAACAACCATATAACCTATCACAAATTTGGATATGTTCGGCAAGGTCATCTCACACAATCCTTCCGAAATGGGAAATCCTCTTTGAGATGATCAGTGCTCTTATGGCGTTTATAAAGATTTGAGAAGCATATTCTTCTCAAAGCAAATGGGAACCAAGGGTATCGTAATAGATCCAGATCCAATGAGACTGATCCTGTAAGATCCATGAATCTATGGGGTCACACTGGAAAAAATTTGAAAACAATTTCTTATTTGCAAAGATCTCGATGGTCGGGTTACGATAATCAGAAAACAACTAAGCGTCATGATCCCCAAGAATTATGGACCAATGAGGAAACGTAGCGAGAGTTTTATCGCCTCTGGAAGTTATAAAAGGAGCACGCGACTAGAGTTGTACACAAGTCGAATCGAGTCGAGCTTGGCACGACTCAACTCGGCTCGGCCAGTAGCTAACTCTAACTCGAACTTGGCTTGGCTCGGTCCTCGAGCTTAACTGGCCATCTCAACTCGGTTCGCTGAGCAGCTCAGGCCAGTTCGAGCCTGCGCGACATTTTCTCAAGCACATGAAGTACACCTTCAATTTCTCACAGTATGCAAAACAACACCAGTATTTTACAGGTATTTCATCAAACACTCAGTAGGCAGCATCAAAATCAAGATACGGGGGTAGTTTTATCATGTAATTTTTTTTGTAGTGATTTGTTTCGTATCTATACCTTCCTCGCCACCAACCGATCCCACGGAGAATGTATGCACCCGAAATAACACTTCGTTAAGTCATTTCATCAAACACTTAATGAGCAACGTCAATATCAAAATAATCGAATCATCGAACTGATTCGATCCGAGTTTGATTCGAGTTGAGGTTTAATTCGAGCTTAGACAAGCTTGAACTCGGATTAAAAAATTTTGGTGCTCCAAAAATCAACTTAACTCGGCTTAAACTCAGTTCCGAACCGAATCGAATCCAGCTTTTTCGAGTTAAGTCGAGTGAGTTAACTGAGCTAACTTAGTTCATGTACAGCTCTACATGCGATAAAGAGTTCCAGGCTCATGCCAAACATAATCAATCTACACGGCACAACTTTATTTTTATCTTAGGTTCTAGTTTTTATACTTACATCCAACCGTATTGCAAAACGTCAATAGTTTATGTTAGCTTTAGATTGCTATTGTCCAGTGTCATCACTATAATACGCTTAGAAGTAGTATAAATATCCACGAACTACCGTCGTCAGATCCCTGATCAACGGAGTCCTTACTTGGAAGATCATTCCTTGGTCACATCATACTGACCATCCACTTCGATTGTTTTTCTACGCAAGTGATCACAAGTATATATCTTTTGTTTATTTCTCTATTTTATTTTGTTTATCTATTGATTGTACTGAACTCATACCAATAAAATTAACATTCTTACCTTTAGTTTTAAATCTGTTCAATATTATTTTATTAAGAAATACAAAGTTCATTATTATTGGTGAAAGAAAAGTCTTTAATGCTATGTAAAAATAATCCATTGATTGAGAGATGATCAATCCTATAAGTCTTATCTTAATCAATCTATCTCAGCGTGGGATACCAATATTCAATTAAACTTGAGTCGACTATGATTTTAGCACACCCGTATTATCTAAATGCACATGCTTAACGTAATACAGAATGTAGCCATCGTTGACATAAGTGGCCTTGTATTTAATTAAATTGGGCAAACACATGGTCGACGTTTCCAAGGGTGGACATTTATGTTCCCACTGTTTCTTATGTTGGAGCCCACTTGCAGCCAAAAAGGAACTATGACTCAGTTATAGAAATCTCACAAACAATTAGTTGGACCATAGTGCTAACGTCCAAGTAGCTCTTGAATGTTAACGTGGAAAGTGCGTGAAACATCCACCATGGAGAACACCTAGTGCAAAATCAAGGTGATCCAATGGTAATGTGGGCCACATAACAGGAAACAATTGAAAACCGTCATTCATCCCAAAGTAATATTATGGCCCACATGATGAGTTGATTGGCCTCATTTTCGCATCAGTGATCATGGTGAGCCAAGCCTTTTGGACTGGTTAGATTTCATGTACGGTAGACGTGATGAATTTATTTTAAGATGCATCGATATACATAGTCAGTATATACATCTCTCGGTGCGAGAGGAAACAATAGATTTATGATTGTAATGATTTAATATTGAATTCACATCAATAATCATCAGAGCATGAATCCATACAATAAAGATCATCTTAGCACGATAATACAGTATTTAAATCAATCATGGCATTCATAGCAAACATAACAACCATATAATCTATCACAAATTTGGATATGTTCGGCAAGGTCATCTCACACAATCCTTCTAAAATGGAAAATCCTCTCTGAGATGATTGGTGCTATCATGGAAATTACAAAGATTTAAGAAGCATATTCTTCTCAAAGCAAATGGGAATCAAGGGTATCGTAATGGATCCAAGTCCAATGAGACTGATCCTGTAAGATTCATGAATCTTTGCGATCACACTGGCAAGAAATTTGAAAATAATTTCTTATCTGCAAAAATCTCGATGGTTGAGTTACGATAATCAGAGAACAACTAAGCATCGTGATCCCCAAGAATTATGGACCAATGAGGAAACTTAGCGAGAATTTTATCACCTCCGAAAGTTATAAAAGGAGCATGCGACTAGAGCTATACACAAGTCGAATCGAGTCGAGCTTGGCACAACTCAACTCGGCTCGGCCAGTAGTTAACTCAACTCAAACTCGACTCAGTTCGGTCCTCAAGCCTGACTGGCCAGCTCGACTCGGTTCGTTCAGCAGCTCAGGCCAGTTCACGCCGAGTTTGAACTTGTGCGACATTTTCTCAAGCACATGAAGTACACCTTTAATTTCTCACAGTCTGTAAAACAACAACAGCATTTTATGGGTATTTCATCAAACACTCGATAGGCAGCATCAAAATTAAGATACGGGGGTAGTTTTATCATATAAAGTTTTTTTTGTAGTAATTTGTTTCGTATCCATACCTTCCTCGCCACCAACCGATCCCGCGGAGAATGTATGCACTCGGAATAACACTTCGTTGAGTCATTTCATCAAACACTTAGTGAGCAACGTCAATATCAAAATAATCGAATCATCGAACTGATTCGATCTGAGTTTGATTCGAGTTGAGGTTTAATTCGAGCCCAGACAAGCTCAAACTTGGCTTAAAATTTTTTCGAGCTCCAAAAATCAGTTTGACTTGGCTTGAGCTCAAATCCAAACCAAATCGAATCGAGCTTTGTCGAGTTAAATCGAGTGAGTTAACTGAGCTAACTCAGTTCGTGTACAGCTCTACATGCGATAAAGAGTTCTGGACCCATGCCAAACATAATCAATCGACACGGCACAACTTTGCCTTTATCTTATGTTCTAGTTTCTCCACTTATGTCCAACCATATTACAAAATGTCAATAGTTTATGTTAGCTTTAGATTGCTACTGTCCAGTGTCATCGCTATAATACGCTTAGAAGTAATACAAATATCCACGAACTACCGTCGTTAGATCCCTGATCAACTAAGTCCTTACTTGGAAGATCATTCCTTGGTGACATCATACTGACCATCCACTTCGATTATTTTTTTACACATGTGATCACAAGTATTTATCTTTTATTTTTTGCTTATTTCTCTACTTTATTTTGTTTATCTGTTGATTGTACTGAACTCATACCAATAAAATTAGCATTCTTACCTTTAGTTTTAAATCTGTCCAACATTATTCTACTAAAAAATACAAAGTTCGTTATTATTGGTGAAAGAAAAGTCTTTAATGCAATGTAAAAATAATCCATTGATTGAGAGATGGTCAATCATATAAGTCCGATCTTAATCGGTCTATCTCAGTGTGAGATGCCTAAGCTAGATTTTTTGGGCTCAACCAGTCGATGGTCAAGCTCGACCAGTCGAATGGGTCCTTCGACCAGTTTAGGACTCGGATCGACTAGTCGAGGGTTACGCAGATTCTGCGCGGATTTTATGCGGACTGCGTAAATTTAAGGCGGTTTCACAGAGGTGCGAAAGGGGAGTTGCCTAAACTATAAAGAGAGGTCCCTAAGGCTATTCTAGGGTAATGAGAAGGCTTTCTAAAGCTATTGTGCTAAGGCACTTTCACGATCAAGGTGTGAGAGAGAGATAGAAAAGAGA
Organism: Magnolia officinalis; assembly: GCA_021015155.1. Lineage (NCBI taxonomy): Eukaryota > Viridiplantae > Streptophyta > Magnoliopsida > Magnoliales > Magnoliaceae > Magnolia > Magnolia officinalis. Next base: position 19,418 of record JAJHSJ010000969.1, on the reverse strand, counting down.
GAGAGGAAGCTTGTGGAAGGGAGGATTCTGCTCGTAGAGGTGATCTACTACGCGGTCGACGTCTCAATGCTTCTATGTCCTCGTGATCGGTGATATCTCTCCGTTTTCTTTATTCTCTTATTGTTCATCCACTCCTGCGTGAGTGAAGAAGGTTCGATCCAAGCAGGGTGTGCTTGTGCTTGGTTGTAACGTTCTACTTCATAGTGAATTGTTGCTCTGGACTAGGTCCCGTCATTTTTACCTCTTCGAGGGTTTTTCACGTAAAATATCTTGTGTCGTGTGGTTTATGTTTTGATTTATTTTATTACTTTATTATATCCCATAATTATGGTATTTTGGAAGACAAGATCCTAAGGTTTTTGTGCAACGCTCCCAACAAAGTGGTATCAAAGCGTTCAGGTTGGTTGAACGGAGTGGGATTAGTTCTGAATTATGGAAGGTGGCTCATCAAGGATGATCAGTCTCAATGGTTCTAACTGGACCATATGGAAGGCTAAGATGGATGACTTGCTTTATTACAAGGACTTGTATACTCCAATTCTAGGCATATCAGCAAAGACAAAGGATATGTCGGATGATGATTGGAAGAAGTTGGACCGGAAGGTGGTGGGGTTTATTACACAATGGTTGGACGATTTCGGATTCCACCATGTGTCTAGGGAGACCTCAGCTGCTAGCTTCTGGCTGAAATTGCAAGGGTTGTATGAGAGGAAGACAACCGGCAAGAAGATTTTTCTGATAAGACGACTTGTGAATCTCAAGTTCAAATATGGCGGTTCTGTGGTTGAGCACATGAATAAGGTCAGTAACATATTGAACCAGCTCTCTGCTATGAAGATGATCTTAGACGATAAACTAAAGGCTTTGCTATTGCTTAGCTCATTGCCTGACAGTTGGGAGACATTGGTAGTGTCTCTGAGTAACTCCGCGCCAGATGAAAAGGTATTCATGGAACAGGTAACTAGTTGTCTCCTCAATGAGGAGATAAGGAGGAAGTCTCAAGGGTCTACTTAACAAGAGACTCTTATGACACAAGATCGGGGGAAAGGAAAGAACAGAAAGGGCGGGAAGGCTTGAGATAAATCAAGAGGCAAGTCGAGTGTCAGGAAAGATTTTGAATGTTAGAATTGTGGCAAGAAGGGCCACTACAAGCATGAATGTCATAAGAAGAAGAATAACAAGAAATGAAAAGTAAAGGAAATGAGAAGGAAAATGAATCAGATTTCACTGCGATCGCTTCAAATGGCGACGTTATAATTATTCTTTCAACAGATCATGACGTTTGTCTCGTGGCTACGAGTCAAGACACCAACTGGGTGATAGACTCGGGAGCCTCGTTTCATGCAACTCTATGCGGGGATTTCTTCACAAGCTCAAGTTAGGTGATTTTGGGACCGTGAAGATGAGAAATTCTGGCATATCGAAGATCGTAGGGGTCGATGATATTTGTGTGAAGACCGATGTGGGCTGCACATTGGTTCTCAGATATGTGAGGCACATTCCAGACATTTGCCTCAACTTGATGTCGATAGGAAGGTTGGATGATGATGGCTATGAAAGCCGATTTGTTGGCGGGCGCTAGAAGCTCATCAAGGGTTTGTTGATCGCAGCCAGAGGGAAGAAGTGTTGTACCCTTTACAAAGCAAGTGTCAGTGTGTACAAGGGTGGGTTGAATGCAGCGAAAGATTCAGCTACTGACATATGGCACAGGTGTCTAGGCCACATGAGTGAAAAATGGCTTCAGCTACTAGCAAAGAAGCAGCTCCTTCCAGACATGACGGGTATACCTGTCAAATCCTATATTGACTTTTTATTAGGGAAACAGTATAGAGTTTCATTTGTTAAATCTACTTCCCATGTTAATAAAATGCATGCATTAAATTTGGTTTATTCTAATGTTTGTGGTCCTACGAGGACAAAAACCTTAGGTGAGACATTATATTTTGTCACTTTTATAGATGATGCATCTAGGAGAGTTTGGGTTTATGCTTTGAAATCCAAGGACGAGGTCTTTGGTGTGTTTAAAATGTTTCATGTTATGGTCGAGAGAGAGACAGGTAGATCATTAAAGTGCATCCTCACTGACAATGGTGGTAAATACATTGGTGACTTCCATGAGTATTGTAAGTCCCTGGGTATAGGCATGAACAGATGGTTCCCAAGACCCCCCAGCATAATGGTGTGGCTGAGCGAATGAATCGCACCATTGTTAAGAGAATCGGATGCATGTCATCCCATGCAAAGTTGCCCAAGATGTTCTGGGGAAAAGCAATGCGCACGGCAATGTATTTGATAAACAGGTCTCCATCAGCCTCGTTGAACGCAGAAGTACCTGAGAATGTGTGGACTGGACAATATCCATCATACAGTCATCTCAGGGTGTTTGGAAACAGGGCATCCGTTCACGTACTAAAGGATGAGAGGTCCAAGCTCGATACGAAGACCAGGTAATGTGTGTTCTTGGGGTACGGTGATGAAAAGTTCAGCTACAGATTGTACAATCCGACCGAGAAGAAGCTCGTCAGGAGCAGAGATATGGTCTTCTTTGAAGATCAATGTATAGAAGACATTTGTAAGCCAGAGAAGACTCATCCTAGTTCAAGTGAGATAAAGGACATGGATCCGGTTATTCCTCCTGTGGTGCCTGATGACGGGGGAGTACAACAATGTGTAGAGGACGAGGGAGTTCCTTCAGAAGATGGAGCAGGGAGCAGCCCCCACTTGATCCACCTGTTAAGCCACAGGTGAGGAGGTCATTTAGGGACAGACATCCATCCAAGAAGTACTCGACGCATGAGTACATTATGCTCACTGATGGGGGAGAGTCAGAAGATTATTCTGAGGCCCTAGCCGATGAGCATAAGGGGTAGTGATTGAAAGCTATGCAAAAGGAGATGGAATCCTTACATAAGAACCACACCTATGATATGGTAAAATTGCCTAAGGGCGAGAAAGCTCTGAACAACAAGTGGGTGTTCAGAAAGAAGATTGAGCAAAAGAATTCACAAACGAGGTTCAAAGCCAAACTTGTGGTGAAAGGGTTTGGTCAAAGGAAAGGTATAGACTTCGAGGAGATATTCTCACCAGTGGTGAAGATAACATTCATACGGGTGTTGCTTGGGTCGGCAGCTAACATGGATCTGGAGATAGAGCAGTCAGATGTTAAAAATGTCTTTCTCCATGGTGACCTGGAAAAAGAGATCTACATGCACCAACCAGAGAGGTTCGAAGTCAATGGCAAAGAGCATATGGTGTGTAAGCTAAGGAAGAGCTTGTATGGGCTAAAACAAGCTCCAAGGCAATGGTACAAGAAGTTCAACTCGTTCATGTTAAAGCATGGATATGACAGAACGGAGTCAGACCACTGTGTGTTCACATGTAAGTTCGCAGATGGTGATTTCGTATTTCTTCTGTTATACGTTGATGACATACTCATCATGGGTAAGGACATCAAGAAGATTGACAGGCTAAAACAGGAGTTGGGTAAGTCATTTGCGATGAAAGACTTGGGCCCGGCTAAACAGATCCTATGAATGGAGATAACTCGTGACAGAAGCAGCAGAAAGCTTTGGTTGTCACAAGAGCGGTATACTGAGAAAGTCCTAGAGTGGTTCAATATGAATGTAGCGAAGCCAGTCAGTACTTCACTGGATGGTCACTTCAAATTGAGCGACAAGTAGTGTCTAAATACGAGGCAAAGGTGGATGAAATAAGGAAGATACCCTACGCGTTAGCGGTAGGAAGTTTGATATATGCTATGGCGTATATGCGCTCAGACATAGCATATGCGGTTAGTATTGTCAGCCTATATTTTGTCAATCCTAGCAAAGAACATTGGGCAGCGGTGAAATGGATACTGCGGTATCTAAGAGGCTCATTCAAGTTAAGCCTATGCTATGGTGACGGAAAACCTGTGTTAGAAGGCTACATAGATGCAGATATGGCAGGTGACATGGACTCCAGGAAGTCTACATCGGGGTTCATGTTCACATTTGCAGGAGGAGCGGTCTCTTGGCAGAGCAAGCTACAAAAGATCATAGCATTATCAACGACAGACGCCGAGCACATTGCCGTCACAGAAGCATGTAAAGAAATGCTTTGGATGAAGAGATTCCTACAGGAACTTAGCTTGAAGCAGGAGTAGTACGTGGTCTATTGCGATAGTCAAAGTGCTATACACTTGAGTAAGAATCTAAGTCAGCACTCCAAGTTAAAGCACATAAAGATTCGGTATCACTAGATCAGGGATACTTTAGAACAAAATGTGTTACAGCTTGAGAATGTCCACACGGACGATAATGGGTCAGACATGATGACCAAGGCATTGCTCAAGGGTAAGTTTGAGGTTTGTAGAAACCTGGCTGGTTTGAAGAAGGCAAATTCCTCCCGAGTCAGAAAGGGGGAGATTTGATGGGATTTTCCTCCTCAGTTCAGAGGAGAGGTAGTGCAGCCGGTTGTAAATCGGATGTCTTTCACCGCACTGCTTGACCAATCGAATGGGCTCCTCGACCGGTCAAAGGGAGCTGCTCGACCAGTCGAGGCTCGCTCGACTCAAAGTCCCGCAAGCTAGATTTTTGGGCTCGACCAGTCGAGGGTCAAGCTCAACTGGTCGAAAGGGTCCTTCGACCAATCAAGGGTTACATAGATTTTGTGCGGACTACGTAAATTTGAGGCGGTTTCGCATAGGTGCAGAAGGGAAGTTGCCTAAACTATAAATAAGGGTCCCTAGGGCTATTCTAGGGTAATGAGAAGGCTTTCTAAAGCTATTGTGCTAAGGCATTTTCATACCAAGGTGTGTGTGTGTGTGTGTGTGTGTGAGAGAGAGAGAGAGAGGAAGCTTGTGGAAGGGAGGATTTTGCTCACAGAGGTGATCTACTGTGCGATTGACGTCTCAGCGCTTCTACGTCTTCGTGATCGGTGAGATCTCTCTGTTTTCTTTATTCTCTTATTGTTCATCCACTCCTGCGTGAATGAAGAATATTTGATCCAAGCAGGTGTGCTTGTGATCGGTTGTAACGTTGTACTTTATAGTGAATTGTTACTCTGGACTAGGTCTCGTGGTTTTTACCTCTTTGAGGGTTTTTCACGTAAAATCTCTTGTGTCATGTGGTTTATGTTTTGATTTATTTCATTACTTTATTATATTCCATAATCCTGGTGTTTTGGGAGGCAAGATCCTAAGGTTTTTGTGCAACGCTCCCAACAATACCAGCATTCAATTAAACTTGAGTCGACTATGATTTTAGCACACTCGTACTATCTAAATGCACATGATTAGCATAATACAGAATGTAGCCCTCGTTGACATAGGTGGCCTTGTATTTGATTAAATTGAGCAAACACATGGTTGACGTTTCCGAGGGTGGACATTTGTGTTCCCACTGTTTCTTATGTTGGAGCCTACTTGCAACCAAAAAGGAACTATGACTTAATTATATCTAATTGAAGAAATCTCACAAACAATTAGTTGGACCATAGTGCTATCGTCCAAGTAGCTCTTGAATGTTAACGTGGAAAGTATGTGAAACATCCACCATGGAGAACACCTAGTGCAAAATCAAGGTGATCCAGAGGCTATGTGGGCTAGATAACAGAAACAATTGAAAACCGCCATTCATCCCAGAGTAATCTTGTGGCTCACATGATGAGTTGATTGGCCTCGTTTTCGCGCCAGGTGATCATGGTGAGCCAAGCCTTTTGGACTGGTTGGATTTCATGTATGTTAAACATGATGAATTTATTTTAAGATGCAATTATCATGTTGAACAATGGATATGGCACGTGCAACGCACGCGTAAAGAAATCCAACTATTGCAGGCCGGCAGGTTCCACATAGACGGTTGGTTTAAGTTAATGTATGCCACGTGGATCATTTGTAGGTGCTGCGTATCATACGTCATACGCAGCCGGAGTATCACGTAGCGGAAGCGGACTGCGTCCAGCGCTGGCCGGACTCGATCCAGGCAGGAGCTGTGTACGTCCAACCGTTAAGTATGCGTTTTATCCACGCCGTCCATCCATTTTTGCAGATCATTCCAGAATATGATCCCAAAAATGAGGTAGATCCCATGCTCAAGTGGACCACACAGTGGTGATTGAACGCCCACCATTAAAAACTTCTTCGGAGCCACAAAAGTCTTAGATCAAGCTGATATTTGTGTTATAACGGCGTCTAGAAACGATGGTTACATTGCTAATTTTCTATGGTAAAAATACACTTAAAGTACTTGATAATTACGATTATGCCACTCGTACACGATAATTACCGTTACCCCACTAATTCATTATCCATGCAAGCCCTAACCGTAATCTCTGTAACGTTCGTATCCGACGAAGGAACGACTTCACAGCATTCCCTTCTTCTTCCAACCTGAAAAAAATAAAAATAATAAAATTTAAAAAAAAAAACATTAAAAAGAGAGAGAGAGAGAGAGAGAGAGAGAGAGATTAAGATCATCTCCACCGTACATTGTGCCATCATGAATAAAGTTGTATGGACCATCGAACCTAGAAAACTACTCCCATGCCATCTCTACCGAACAATCTCCTAGTGGGCCCAACCATGGATGTAATCCACTGCCCAGAAATCATTCTGGTCAGGACAACAATCTACAATTCTAGTAGTGTCTCATCCATTCACTTTCCATGGTGTGGTCTCTCACAGAAGGGCCCACCATATCAACAGTCCAGATATGTGTACGCTTGAGATTGCACTGCCATTAGCAAACTCTCTGAACACAGCTAAGGAAACATACACTCACCCCATTGAGTTTTGTGGCCGGCGAGAAAACCCGAATCATTGACACTGGATCAGCTGAGTAGTTACCACTCAAATCACAAGCTGGGATTTGACGGGCAGATCTCCTAATGTAATCCGAAACGATTCGACCATCGCTTGCTACATCGACGGATTTGAAGAAGAAGAAGTGGGCCGCTTCACATGGATCTCTCGATAGAGGCCGTACATTGAACATGAACGGCGGCCTTGCCGAGTTCTTCCATGGCCAAAATGTCTGGAGGGGTCTTTGTAGAATGCTCGGTGGGTGGATTTTTTCATATATCTGTGCTGAATATCCCCATGAGATTGACAAAGACCAGTTGAATCGCTTGTCGTAGCAGATGGTTTGCTGTAGCAGACGGGAGGAGTCAAAGGAAGCAGGTTCCATGATGCGTTTGAGTGATTGGAGACGGTCCATTGAAGGGAAGATGGGGTCCACAGAGTCTATGTGATGTAGGGAAAGGAAGGGAGTTTGTGGGTGGGCTGATAATAGACCTGAGATATCGCCATGCAGATCGATCTGTGACAACAAGCAATATTAATGGAGTTTTTCAAATTTGATTTACAAAACATCTACACCGTCCAATCAGTGTCCATGATAATGGATCTCACCGTCTGCCTCTTGGATCAGCATAGAGTAAATATTATATTGATCAGTTGTTTATAACCGTCGGATCAGTCGATTTCTTTGAATGACTGGTTGAAATTATGGGTCAATGAAAATATACCATTAGTTCATCAGAATCTTTGATTGCTGCAGTTATGGGGGTGTGGGCCCATGAGGTGACCAATTAATGGGATGGTGTGGATTTATGACCTGACAATTGATTTTGAAAGATCCCAACCCTTTGATATTTGGCCTATTTCATATTAATGTGAACTATTTTTTTTCATAGATTAATATGAATTGTTGCTTTTATTTGTATGCTGCTCTAAAGGTTTAGGATATTCTTACCATCAACATTTTGGACATCCGTCATCCATGGTGGGTTCCATCAGATCAACGGCTTGGATCACTTCACCATTTTACCCACTTTGGGATATTAGCCAATAAATTTTTGGTCGAGCTTGGGCTGAAGAAATTTTTTGCCCGACCCAGCCCGACACCACCTCATATGTACGTGTTATACCCTACATATATCTCATTCCAACCCATGCATCTTAAATGTGGACCGTTTGTTTCTTGAATGTAGACCATTGGTTTTGTTCCTCTAAATGTCTATTTCTTCGTGCACGTGTGGCCCACTTGACAGATGGATTAAAAACATCCAACTGGGAAATATAAATTTTGTCATTTTTTTGGGCTGGTCTGGATCAATCCGGGTCCAATCAATTTTTCCAGGCTTGGGCTACGGCCTTCGGCCTCAAGTATAGGGTCTAGACTGGCCCCGGCCAAACCCAGCCCATTGCCACCCTTAGTCGACTCAAATCCCGTTCAGCAGCAGGCGAGTCAGTACTAAAATAAGTGGTGACTCAACCCAACTCAACTGAGTCGTGACTCGACACGGCACGGACGTCTTAAAACCTTACTACCAGTTGTAAGTACGTGATTCAATTTCAAAACAAAGCAATTTGAAATCCATGCATTTGGAGAGATTTAAAAAACTACCTGGTGAAAACCCGGTTCTCTGGTGAGAGAAACTCCAATCTCAGCTATACATGATTGAATGACATGATCACTCCCATACAATGTCTGGTACCTTTTCAAACAATCATCTAAAATCCGAGCCAACGCCTTCACGAGCGGGAAGCTCATTGCATATGCTGCTCCCCCAAACGCCATTTCGAAAGAATGGTCAGTGTTCTGTGAAATGCATTCCGAATTCCCCCCAATAGAAGTACTTGTTATGATCATACTTCGCAAGAACTTCCACCAAGTTATCTAAAACAAGAACAGTATCGTCATCCGCCATCACGTACCACCTCACATTATCCATGTCTGCCCTGAAGCTCTCCAAGACTACGCGGACCATGCGGATCGCGAACGGCATCGCATGCTTCGCGTAGTCATGGAATCTTGATATGTCTTCAGAGATTCGGAATGGAGGAGAGGAGGATGGCCATGGGTAATCTGGAGCTCTATCTAACCAAACGAAACCACGGGTTCGGTTCGGACGCCACCATAGATCGACATAGGGCCCTCTATTTCTCCATGTTTTGACGGACCCCGCGACACCAAATACAATGTGGGTGAGATTGGTGGTGTTTATAGATGGAGTATGGTTATGGGTGTTGCAACTTGTAGGATGTCGCTTAAGGATCACTGAAGAGAAGGACTGTGGTGATGGGCCAAAAGGGTTGTTAGAAAGGAAGATGAAGAGTAAGTAGAAAACTAAACTAGTTACACCTAATAACTTGCAAAAACACTCTCCAAAGTTTTCATAAAAGGCCCTTAGTTTTTGTGTGATTGACCTGAAATGGCTCACTTCTAGAGACGCTTCTAGTACCATTTTGCTTAAGCTGTAACAACATCACAAAAGATTACACTAAAATGCAACATGCCCATTTGGGATTTTGATGCGTTGGTTCAAGTTGGAGGGGTTTTAGAGAGAGAGAGAGAGAGAGAGAGAGAGAGAGAGAGAGAGAGTATTTTGTCTTGCTATGCTGATTTTTCATGTGACCGAAAGCTACTTTGGGTGATTTGAGTGGTTAGAGAGAGAGAATGTAGAATTGTTGTGTTTTGGTAAGCTGATTTTTCATGTGATGGAAAGCTACTTCGAGTGATTTGAGGGGAGAGAGAGAGAGAGAGAGAGAGAGAGAGAGAGAGAGAGATTTATCGAACTTGTGTTTTGCTAAGCTGATTTTTCATGTGACGGAAAGCGGAGTGATTTTTGGCTTTTTTTAAGGAATGGTGTTTTGCATGCTTCAACGTAATATTTGTGTAACTGCAAAAGAACCCAAAAGGGGTGAGAGAGAGAGAGAGAGAGAGAGAGAGAGAGAGGTGTTTGAATGCGAAACAAAGTGCCACAATCTTCTCGAGGGTTTTTTTTTTTTTTTAAGATAACCTTGACGAAATTCAGGTTGGCCCACTCATAAATGGGCAACACGTGTTATCTCATTTTTCTTTTTAAACAAGTAATCCACCTTCACGTAGCGGTAGCACTTCTCTCACGAATCTCAAAAAAATGAATGAACTAATCATACAGCATATATGCTTAAACAAAGGCTAATATGAAACTTTCCTAAAATAGCACGTTTATTGTAAATACAAGCATACCCAACCGAAACTCATAAATTACACTTTTGTACTAAAAAAGACTTTCAACTTGAAAAGGTCAGTCGGGCCACACGAAATAAAACAGTCGGGAGAGAGGTCACCCTTGATTTATTTTTTTTACAGGGCCCCTGTGATTATTCTAAGAAATCCAATCCAACTATTAGATGCCACACCTAAATATAGGTCTTGGGCCTAAAACTCAGGCTCATCCCTAATTCGGATGGGCCATACAGTCAGGAGAGGTCACCCTTGATTTTTTACAGATCCTATTGTAATTATTATAAGAAATCCAATCCAACCATTAAATGCCACACCTAAATATAGGTCTTGAGCCCATCCCTGATTCAGATGAACCATACCAAGGAAAATTGTCCAAGGGCAAATCATTGTCTTGTACATGGTTTGCAATCATACGATCCACCTAAATCACGAACCGGAGTGATTTTTAGGCCTTTTCCTAACATGAGGTGATGCACCTAGTGGTCAAGATGGATTTAGATAAACCTTACGGTGGGGCCCACCCAAGTAGCTGATCCATTTGGACCCATTTGCTTGCACGCCCATCTAACAGGCTACTAAGAAACCTAATGGAGGCAGTTGAAATGATAATTATATGGATTAATGAGATAGCTTTTTGAAAGCCTTCTTGAGAAAAGTATCGAAATGTATATGGGGTATCAGTCAAATAGCTTTTTGTAAAAAAATTTCAATCTAAAAATAGCATTTTTGTTATTAAAAAAAAAAAAATCAATTTAAAAATACCAAAATCATAGTTAACTAGAAATAATAACTTTCCGATGATGTAGGCCTCATTAGTCGCTTTACAACGGCATATACGACGTCTCATATGTTAGGCCGTTGTTGCCTTTCTTGGCCTCCAAAACCTGATTCCTTTAAATCCTGGCCCTCCATGAGTAATCCGTGAGTCCTACATTACATCTGGTGATTGGATCAGATCGATTTTTTTTTATTTTTTTATTTTTTATAGCCAGCGTATGTTCATGATGAACCCCACGTGATGAATGGTCCAAATTGCACGTATGTACCAGGAATTACCAATTCGACAGCCCCTAAACGGGTAAACCAAATGCAGCTTGCTTCAAACGTTTACCCAAATGGGTGAAAGGCAGGTACCCAGCTACTCCTGGAAGCGGATTGGCTAGTGTACCACACACCACCGACGTGGCTGATGTACCCATCACATGAGCCCTCATCATGTGGGCCTTCCTCTGTAAAATTTCAAATAATTAGCCTAGTGATAAAATCGCAGAAAATTAAAACTGCCATGATTTTTAAAATATCACGACGTTACTGCAATAGCATCGTTTGATTAATATTTCAAGAAAATATTTAAAACCTTGCAGTATTTGTCACCAGTGTCGATAGCTCGGCACCATTTCTCATAACTTTTGTAACTTGATATGCAAAATATGGACGGTTATAATTATTACAAGCTCTGGAATTTCAAACAAAATTATCACAATCTGAAAATTCAATCACATATACAACATTGATAAGGAAATAGATGGCCCACCTTAACTCAAGGCCAAAACTGCAACATACATTTTGGGTCCTGTGATGATGCATGATGGTTGTTTACCCAAGGCATCAGTTGCAAAGCAACGTCTCCTTTGTTGCATTCCCGGTCGTGGTGTTCACACTGTTTAAACAAGGTTGGCATTGAAGTTACAAACATTGGAATGAAATTTATGACGAAAGAGAATCCACGAAAGAATGAAAATGTGAATTGTAGAATCATACCCATCTGCAATCTTGCAAAGGTATTGACGTTGATCATCTCTCAAGGGCACGTCGGTGAAGTCTAACCACATGCAAAGCCATCAGATGAACTCATAAGTTTCCAACAGAAACACAACTAATGAAAGCTAATTGCTCCTTTCTTGAATCGAACATGAGTTTTGAGTCTTGACCATAGTTGGAAAAACTGAAAACTTACATCAACTTGAAGGGCCGTTGAGGCTATGGCCAACAACGACTCGGAAAAAAAAAAATGGTGAGAAAAGCTAGGACTTAATAATTATTTTTAAATATTAAATAGGAAATTAAGGTAAGTGGAAAAACAATCCAAGAAAATCTAGAAAAAAAAAAAAAAAATTGAAGAAGATTCTATCAAAGCTCAATGAATTCAAGTTATTTGTCAAGTCCAAATTGACTCATTGAGTTTTTAAACTATGGTTACGACTGCTAGCTGAGGCATGATGGAGAAGGATCATACGATCTTCAGCCCAGGGATATGTAGTGTCTGCAGGCTTCAGAGTACACACAAATGGAGCTTTAGATTATCTTTTTATCCAACTCTTGATCTTGTGGGCCCCACGTTAGACAAGGGGGTACCCCAAAAATCCCCCAATGTGACAATCATAATCCTTCAATGGGTAGCTTGCAAATAGACAGCTAAAAACAATACAGCATAGGTCCACATTCAACAAAAACATATTACGATCTTGGTGGACTCACAAGAGTGGTAGACTCACAAGAGTTTCAACATGAGGTCATTGGTTCGAGTGCCCATTGTGGTGAAATTCCACTGTGGTGTGAGTGTGTGGGGTGCAAGTGCGTGTAAATAAATAAATAAAAAGGGCAAAAATCAAAACATATTACGATATTGGAGATTTTTGAGGAATCATTCATCCACAGGCCCATCAATGGCCTGGATCACTGAACCATGGGGCTCCACATGTCAAAACTCAGGACCCAAGATTAATATAATCTCCTCGGACTGAAATTTGTATGACTTGTAAGAATGTTGAAATTTACTTACATTTGTCAGAGGAGACAAGACCCTGGAACTCATAACAGGTTCTTGAATCCCAAAGACAGATCTCATAAATTATGACCGATTCATGGATTTCAAACACTGTTCAATGAGAATTTATCACTTGCAGAAGCCCATATTTCCGCTCCATGTCATCCATGTAGGAAAACCATACTAAGATGGGTTACACATTTGAGATCACCTGCCATAGAAACCAGACCAATAGGTCCAATACACTCATTAAGAGGGCACACATCAGCTGCCAATTGATTGAGATGGTGTGACCCACCAACGAGTGGATCAACCTGATTTTTGCCCCAGGCAATCTTGATGGCATGGCCCGTATTTTGCATGGATTGGTTGTCCTACACACATAACAAGTTGAAGAGGACGACGGATCTGTATCTGGAAGGCACAAGCATATGGATGTGATCCTTCTCTTCTTCAATAATATGTTAGTGGAGGAACAATCATCTAACAACCAAGCTGCAACATATGTAAAAAGCTCAAGAAGCACCAGTAAGGCCATAACAACAATGTAAGAAGATTACAGCTGTGAGACCTCAATTGCAATGCAGACATGAGGTGAATTGTAATGAATACATGGGGTGATGCTGTGGTTTGGATGTAAAAGAATAGATGCAAAGTGATAACAACCCTTCAGGAAGGAGAGAGTTTCACCAACATCCAAAACAAAATGCAAACTGGAATGTAAATTGATAAAATTGTAAGTTATATTTGGAGGAATGAACCCACCTTATCATGGTTCTAAATATCATCCAAAACGAAGTCAACTCGGCTGAGTCATGAACAACAAAACAAGTCACCGGACTGAAACGAGACCGAAACAGGTGAGTGAAGGAAAGTTGTAGGGTTTTGGTCTCCAAGCAAGTCACACTCTGAAACCACTATTTAAGACCATGTTCCTTTGAAAGCAGGATTTAGTTTCCCAGTAATTACCGATGCAAATGACTAAAATAGACTAGAATCCCCCGTGGGGCCCACAACATGAGTAAATATAGGCATTGGATTACGTTACCCTAATAGGGTGCATTAGATCCAAAATCCATCCATCGGGATAATAAAATGAAGTTTTCCTACCATAAGCAGCATCTGTTGATGTTTCACATACCTGCACCGGTTATGTTGGCTCCCTTGAAGGATGTGTTGCCCGTAGCTAGTGCACCCTCTAGGTTTGCATTACTCAAATTTGCCTGCAGGCAGGGATTTCACTGCATCAATAAGAATCTAATGCATCAGGGAAATTTTGGAGATAGCCGTACTAGTGAGGTCCATGGTTCAGTCATCCAAAACCATTGATTTGATGGGCCCCACCATCCAAGCTCCTTAAAATACTTCACTGAAAATGGGTATGCCAGAATCTCGGAGAATTTTTTTTATTTTTTTTTTAAAGAAAAAAAAAAAAAAGGGAGTTCATATGAAATGGGAGTACAACTGCAGATCTAAGTCCAAAAATTGCATGTGGATGGAAATGAAAAGTGTAAGAAATAGTGTTGCAGAAATTACACAGGTTGACTAATGTTGGATAAGGAAGCACCTTTGTTACATTTGCGAGGGATAGATCTGCACCTCTGAGATCAGCATCAGAAAGATCAGCGCCTGAGAAGCATGATATGATAATGAGATACTAAGTTGGAAATAACAGAGAAAATATGAACTTAGTGGAGTTTAAACAGGATTAATTAGAGAAATGATTTCAGGAAAAATCTAAAGTCGCTATCCTATTTATTGACTTCTCCACCATTTCTTAAATGTGGTTGACTCATCCACTGTAAATGTGCCCCGACTCTTTCCTAGTTTGAGGGGACTTCATGCTCTTAACGCTACCTTGACTGAGTGAGATTCTGAAGAGAAACCTGTTAAATCGGCATCGAAGAAGCTAGCACCCAGTAGCTTTGCAGCTTTAAAATTGGCCTGCCGTAGGATCGACTGGAAGAAGAAGAAAGAAATTCAGCAAATGACAAGCCAAACAGTATTCTAAACATAGGGGAACTATCTGATCCTCAACCAGAGGATATGTATCCTTGGACCAAGGTTTTTTTGTTATGTTGATAATTATAATTTACTATAATTTAAAAAACAAAAACAGAAAAAGAAGATGTTAAAGGGGCCAAGATCCCCTTGGGCCTTGAATTTGTATAAGTAGGGATCCTGGCCATCTAATCTGTTTACCATTTTTCTCTTGATTGTGGATCTTTGCCATGTAATTTTTTTTTCTTAACCATCCATATGAAGGCCACCAACCAATCTAAGGGTTATGATTGTCCTATCAGGCAGAAATTTGGAGCAATGATAATCCACAGTGGGGTTCCAAACTCGACGCCTGGGGATATTATACCCATCCTCAAGCCGAGGATTACACAGTTCCTTCTATGTGTAAGTGTAACTGATAGGTGGGGTCCATCAGATCAACTGTCCATATCACCAAACCAAAGGCCCCACTTGTACAAATCAAGGCCTTATGATACTCTAAACATCCATAGGCCAAGCATCATCCAATCCGTCACCTATCTCTAACTGATCGTCACTATAATTTGATGCACGGGTTGCCTAGCTACACTGTTATAAGTGTCCAGCAGGACCATCTTGAAGATTCTTTTAGTTCATGAACATACCGTTTTGAAGTCTTGCTTGATAAGAGTCTTCCCACTAAAATCTTTTCCTGTAAGATCCTGTCCCCTTGTAACTCCAGCACCATATGGACCACCTCCCTTCCAAATGGGCAATGTTTATCCAGAATTTCAGAATTTCAAAGTAACAACAGAAGAAACTATTAAAACGGGTTTTGCACAACAAAGGGCATATTACAAATGGAATTGAGAAACATGAATAAAGCCAAAAGGTCCAATGCCCATAGCCACATTGGCATACAAAGGAGTTGTTTGAATTTGGGCAGGAGTTGTGTCCCAACAAGTAGTCAAAGCAACCGTACATGTCCATAGTTTGTCAACCCTCTTCTACACGAGAATGAATGCATTTTTGGACAAGCATTCATGAATATATGACTATTAGACCATGATTTGGGTGTCTCTGGTGGAGAGGTGGGAGTACTTGTCGGCAACACATTACAGTTTTGGTACACATGAGCATCACACTTATTTACGCATATGCATGACATGTTCTAATGTGCCATGCATGCGACCATCCAAGTTCAAGCATCCAAGATGCGCATATGTGCCACCATCAATCAAGCACTAAAAAATGTGGCACATTTGTCAATATGCACATGTAAATGGACCACCAACCAATCCTTAGGGCTTGTTTGGATAGAATGCAAACTGAGGAATGTAACCAGTTTGCAACAACAAGACATTTGCACCTGTTAGGGAAGTAGTGAATGTTGCAGCAAAGTGTTTGCATTTGCTTTTCCCCCCTCAACAAAAGAGTACAACCTTTTTTACAAAAATTCAAATGGAGGGAACAGAGTTTCCTCCAATAATCAGATGTAAAGTTTTAAATGGCAATTTTGAAAGGAAAAAGGTTTCCATTTGTGGAATTGCAAAGGAAAAGGCATTTTTCAGGACTTTTCTTTAGCAAAACAAAGAGGTGCAAATAGTTTCCTTCCACTAGCTCTGATGTCAGTTTCCCTCCTGCTTATTTCGTGTTTTTACTTTCCCTTGCATTCACCTAGTTTACCTTCAATTGAAACAAGCCCATCCAAAATCCATCCTATCCATGTTCCAAGGGTGTTTGCAAACAAGGACTAACTCATCGGTAATAGCATGTCTATGACCAGCTAGCTCTAACAGCATGCCAAGGATTGCTAGTCGCGAAACAGCTTTGCTGGAATCCAAACAGGCCCAAAATATATATTGAAAGACTTGAAGTAACACAAGAATATGAAACGGCTGTTTGGTTTTAGGCTAAAAGAAGAACGATGTGCAATTTTACTGCATTAACAACTTTACAAATCTTTATATAGCAATGCACGATATCATTATTTTCAAACAGTTCCCTTGTTGACATGCTCCTAAATGTAAATACCTTACGTAAAAATAAAAAATAAAATAAAAATAAATAAAATAAAAATAAAAATAAAATCTTCCTCTGTAATTTCCTTCGTTTCAAAACCTTGTAAGAAGACACCTCTGGTTTTTATTCTTTATAATTTGTAAGGTGTATATAGTTGTCACCAAATAGTATATATGATCATGTATTTGGGGTAATAATGACAGAAAAAACAGGGGAAAAAAGGCTGGGACCATTCTGAAATCATTCCTTTTTTTATTTTTTGATTTCTTACTATTGTTGCAGATTACCACGGCTCAAATCAATCAATGCGAATTTGATTCCTCCTCAAACTGATAAAGCTGAGTCTGTTACCAAAACCAAAAATTCCAAAGTTTGAGATGCGGCAAGT
Organism: Magnolia officinalis; assembly: GCA_021015155.1. Classification (NCBI taxonomy): domain Eukaryota; kingdom Viridiplantae; phylum Streptophyta; class Magnoliopsida; order Magnoliales; family Magnoliaceae; genus Magnolia; species Magnolia officinalis. Next base: position 2,266 of record JAJHSJ010000969.1, on the reverse strand, counting down.
CGAGGGGGGATGAGTGCGGGAAGACCAGATCTACCACTAAGGTAATGCAGTCACAAGTACATGATCCGTCCTAATGGCACTTTGGTCATGTTCATCCAAGATTTTCGCATCAGTAGGCAAACCAGATAAGCTATTATCCTATAAATGATTGTTTCCTAAGATCTTTCTGTATATCCATCTCATCCATCATGTAACATGTCGGATGCAACCGCTCTATAGCTGAGCTAGTTACTCTCTTGCTCCGGTAGACCTCATTCATTTTGAAGTATGAAGGTGAACACATGTTGAATGCTTGTATCACGCACACCCCATGGTAACATGCGACACGTGTGCTGAATCCAGACTGCTCATCTGGCAGGTCCCACCATGGATGGCCATAGCACAGAAATCATGTTGGTTGGGTGATCTTTACCATTCAATTCCATGACTTTTGACGAAGGCCCCACCATGGATGATCCATGGCACTGTAATCATGTTGGTTGGATGATCTTTACTTTTCTGTTCCATGAATTTGAGGAAAAAAAGGACTACTACATTCATATGAGAAGATCTAGAGATACTGCAAATCCACAACGAGGCTTGCTAGATGAGCGGTCATGAGCATTAACACCATACGCATATCAAGTGCCACCATTTACTTCATGGGCCATGCAATCCACTCCAGCCTTCATGGGCCACTGAATCAAAATCACACGATCACGTGATCTTAGCCATCAAAACACTAGCCACTCTTTTGTGATCCTTGTCTGCCTTCCAGGGTACCCAGTTGGACTATTAGAATTTTCCCATCCCAGTGACTATGTCTAGGCCAGGATTACCAATCTGGGTCCCACCAGATGGACGGTCCAAATCGATTATCAGCCTTTTCTGTAATAACTATCAGGCCATCCATTTTGCAGGAAACCAATCAGACAGCTGGGATCATCCCGTCAGCATTACTTTTGACATGGTGACCCAGGAAGACAGCTGGATCGGATGGACGATCCGGATTGATGATTGGTCAGTCACTCTCCCATTAAACACTGTGATCGTCTACTTGAAGTTTGTTGCACTTGCATAATATTTTCCAAAAGACGCGAAAAAGAATTCATGTAGGATAAGGCTTAGATGATGATGGTAAAATGCAAAAAGAGAAAATATTTGATACTCTGGAGAGTGTGATGGATGATACACAGCCACATAGAACTTGCATATGTGATGCACAAGTAATTCAAATAAAACTAATCAAATTATGGGTCCTGGTTTAGATGTATCATGAACCAAAAAGTATGCTTATGGACATTTATTGGACAGTTAAAAAGTGAGAAGTATCCGATATTATCGAGAAAATATCGTTTCGTTAATTTTTCGCTAGAATATCGCGATATTTTTCACATTGCTGCGGACTATCAATTTGAAGGAGGAAGAAAGATGGTGTACCTTAAATGCGACCGCGGGATCACCGAAGAAGAGAGATGCGCCGATGAGCGCGAGAACGCCTGCCCGAGCGACGGATTGTCCTAAAGAAGGGAGGAGACTCGCGGGAGCTTCTAGCTTCTGTAGTCCCTACCAAAATGCAAGAGAAATTCAACTGAAATGAGTGGGATATTATAAATAGAGAAGTGGAAGGAGAAGAAGGGGGGTGATGGATTACGGGTAGGTGATCCCTGTGCGCAAGATAGCCTGGAGGAAGGAAAGAAGGCGGTGTCGTGCGCCGGGATTTGAAGGGGTGAGGCGGTTTGGGCGTAGGTTTAGAAGAGAGGGGAGAGAGATTGAGAGTGGCCATGGACGGAAAAGACGTCGGTTTTTTGCCTTATCCGGATTTGAATGCGAGCTTCGCGTTTGGATGGGGTGGGTCCTACTGCCGCTCTTTGATTAGAGCTCTGATTATGACTATCCATGCACATGCGGATAGGCTTTTCATACGTGGCGTAAAAATCAGATCAATCTAAACCGTCCAAATCATGGTAATCAATCTAAGGTATATGAAATAATTAATATAAGATTATGATATGATCCTTTTATGGATGCTTGTCTGTCAGATTGATGTCATTGAATATTAATATAGTTTAGATATGTACAACCTTCTATTTGATGGCCACCCAACTGAGAAATTAGGATCGTCCATTAATTTTAGTAACTGAGTTTTATGTTCCATCGACATCCGGCTGCGTATCATATCACCTTCTAAGAAACGCACGGTGCGATAATGGAGGCGGTTTGGCTAGTGACCCCAAGATGTATCTGTGGGCCCCACCATGATGATCTATTTTATCCACGCCGTCCA